>WBMV01003767.1:180625-246183 GCA_013396655.1 Campylorhamphus procurvoides | reverse complement strand
AGGGCTGGGGCACCGGGCTGCGGGGGCGGGCATGGGCACTGGGTGCGCTGTGCCCGGCATCCCGGCACAGTGTGCACTGCACCCCGCACCGTGTACACTGCATCCCGCACCCTGCATCCCGCACACTGCACCCCGCCTGGCCGGGGCAGCGCCAGGGTGGCACAGTACCCGGGGGATGGCACAGCATCCGCCGGGATGCTACAGCACTCTCCAGGGTGGCACAGCACCCGGGGAGGTGGCACAGTGCCTTGGGGGGTGGCACAGCACCCACCGGGGTGGCACGGCACCCACCGGGATGCTACTGCACTCAGGGGGATGCTACAGCACCCAGGAGGATGCCACAGCACCCGTGGGGATGCTACAGCACCTGGGGGGATGCTACAGCACCTGCCGGGATAGCACAGCACCTGCTGGGATGGCACAGCACCCACGGGGATAACATCCCAAGGACACCTCACCCCACTCGCTGGCACAGACCGACCTGTGCCCAGCTGGACTGCCCTGGGTCCAGCCCTCTGGTCCTAAGCATCCCTCCGTGGGCCCTGTTGCAGTGACAGCCTCATTCGTGGTCTTAATTTTATGAAGCCAATTAAAACACACGGACTCTTTTAAATGGCCTCGAGTCACAAATTGAGTGCTCTCCTCATTACTTCAGATCTCCCACTGAGGGATTTCATTACGGCCATACTGATGTGGTCATCTCTGCTTAATTGTATTAAAATGAGTGAAACGAGTATGAGGGATGCTAAAGGTGGGCACTTCCCTTCGCAGGAACTGCTTCCCCCTTCTACTGCCTAAGCACCTGCGGTCTGATCAGTAACTACAAATGGTTTACAAGCTATCAGGGGCCGTGTTTATCACTGCACTTGCAGAGTCCTGATGAGAAAGCAGTTTGCCGTCTTTAATTAACACCACAGCCCTCTTCATACAGTCAGGATTAACAGTATTTCAGTAATCGTATTATGAGAAGATATTTTTTGGGAGTAACTTGAATCTAGCATCACAACATCATTATGATTATATGTGGAGTGTCATTGAAAAAAAAAATTTAAAAAATCAGGCACTGATTTTACATATGCCAATGTAATAACGGTTTTCAGTTTCCAAGCCTGAAATGCCATTGACTTCAGAACTGGGCTGCCATTTAAAAATGCACCTGTGCCTTTAACAAAAATTTTGCAAGTCATTAGTCAGCAGTGTCACTAATGTATTTGAATCATGTGAAGAGGAGAAGAGCTAATCATTGAGCTATTCCACTAGCAGCTTATAGAGTATTTACAATTTATTCAAGCCTTTTTGAACACTTTTTTAGCATGAGAAATGTAGTGCATGTTTGTGTTGGCTGCATCAATGTGATAGATTACAATAATTGCTTAAAGCAAATGAGGTATTTATAATACATTAGGTCAAATTTCTCTTTCTTATGTGTGCCAAAACACAGATTCATAAAGCTACTACAATTCCTGGCCTCATTCTTCTCTCTCCTACATTAGTTTATTAGTTCAAATTGGAAGTGGCTCCAAAGACAGTAATGAAGCTATTTGGTATGAAACAGGTGTGAGCGTGCAGAGCATCAGTCACACCAGTACTCTGCTATGATTCCTATCAGAACTTTGTTTCACTAGAAAACCCCAGACAAACAGGTATTTTGGTCTGAATGCCCCTCACAGGAAACAACAGTAATGAGATTTTTTGGAGTGAGCTGCTCTGGTGATACCTGACCAACAGCAATCTCAAGGGCCTTCACTGGCCAGCCATCGTAGGGCTACTTGTAGCCTAGTACCATCTTGTGGACATACATGTCTCCGAGGAATTGCAGAGGCAAGGAGGAAACCAGAGGTGCTGAAGGGGAAGTAAACTGGGCAGGGTAAACCATTTGGTGCAAAAGAGAAGTGAAATCTAATTTTATCCATTATGTTCCAATAGTTAAGACCATTAATTTACCTCCCAAGGTGTGTCTCCTCCAAGAGCTCACCTCTTGAGTCAGAAACTGGAACAGGAGCTTGTGCTTCTTTTATCCAGACTGGAAATCTGTAAAGGAACAGCACAGAAATACATTTGGCCAAACAGTAAGTCTCCAACAGCTAAAATATTACGATTAGTAACCATCATATACAAAATATATTTTAATGTACTGCATTTGCTAGTTGACAACTGAGTTTGCTTATAGATTTGTCCCACATAAACCAGCCTGTCTCCTGATGTGCAGAGTGGTTATGGCAGGTGAGACCAGGGGGCTCCAGCTCATTCTGGCCCACACTGCAGCTGAGAGCAGGTTTCTTTGCTGACTGTTACATATAGATTTTATTAAGAATTAGGCTCAGGCTGCTGTGGCAACAACTTTTTCTCTTCATCTGAGTGTCTGGTATGTTCGACATCTATCTATGAAGTAAACACTCAAAGTCACCCTGAAAGATCATGCAGGCCAACCACCCATGGGGCAGCCTCAGCCCCAGGGCATAAAGGAGAGCAGGAGGCTCTTAGACCATGTCAAAATGCTTTAAAGGAAGGGGCAGTTCAATAACTGCTGTATGTGCAACCTGCTCATTTGCTTCTGCTTGGTCACACAGTACTGCTGCCCACTGAAAAACACAAACTAACACAGATAGCCACCCACTAACACAGCAGGGAGGTACACCTAAACACTGAAATGCTATTTCTGTAGAGGTCCAGCAACTACCTCTTTGCTGTTTGTCACCCATGCAATTTCTTTGATCTATTTCACAAATTATTTTTAAAGATGGATTTTTTTTCCTAACACAGAACTCAGATATTTTTCCCATACTCAGGTTTTGCAACAACTGGTCACTAAGAGCCATATATATCTCATGTTAGCTACAGCTTATACATCAGAGAAGTCTCGTCAGTGTCATGAGGAATAACTGACACCCTGGACACTGTATTTTCTGCAAACTTGTGTTAGTACACCAGGTTCTTTTGTTGTTTATTCACCCAGGTGTGGATATGCACACCCTCCTGATCACAGACTGGGAAGTGAATTGAAAAAATCATTCAGAAGCATGTCAAAAGCAAGGCACCGAATTTATTTTAATCGCAGTTTCTCTGGTGTTTCCAGCTTTTGTCCACTGTTTGTAACCTTGCCCTTATTCTGCAGAACACTCCTTCACAGGTTCAGAGCAGAAGTCCATCCTGAACAACATGCTCCAAGCATGTCTGCGATGGTTGCAATGCCCAGGAGTGTTCCAGCATCCACCACGTCACAGCTGAAGGGGCACAGCCCAGCTATGCAAGATGAGGTGACCCAACACCACCCACACTGAGACAGGCAACAGATGTCCCCGTGTCTGACACTGGCAATCTAGGCATGATGGGGCTGAGTCACAGCAGCATCAGACTCACCCTGACTGTTTTAGTCCCACTCCGCTCAGGAACGTCAAGGAGCTGAGCACCTCCCCTTCCCTGTGACTGCTGCTGGAGAGCAGCCCCAGCCAGAGGGAGCTCTCTCAGGAAGGGAAAATGGTGCTCCATTTATTTGACAATAAAGTCTTTGCTAAATGTAAAAACAGCAGTATAATGACAGACTGTCAGGGAAGAGAAACAACAGGACTGGGGGACATGGACTTCCCTTGGGAAGTCTCCAGCCTATCTGATGAAACTCTTCCAGCCTTGGAGACCAAGTTTCCTGAGCTATTTGTACTAACGCCCCCCTCATCCCCATTTCCCCCCAAACAATATAATGTCCTTCCACGATATTTCTTCTTTCAAATGGGCATTTATAAAACTGTTCTCCTCTATATGTATAATAACCTTTGAAAATACCCCCTGTCCATTAGGCTGACTTTCTCAGTCTTGTCTTTCAACTAGACAAATCTAATTCCTTCAATTCCGTCACGGCTTTTAGATATGCTAATGTAATATGTTTTGCAAAAAGATATTTAAATTAAACCTTTTAATTAAAGTTGGTTGAACCAATGCACTAGCAGCCACATCCCTTAAACCACTAAACGATATGTCAGTGCTCCCAATATTATTTACATTTTAAAATAAAATTCTCTTGCCAAAACTACTGTGAGTTTTCAGCTATACATAGTATTGTATATTACACTGAAAAATAAAATTAATTTTCTGCTGCTTCTACTAAGTGAGGCACAAACCAAGCCACAAACCCAGCAGAGTGTAAATGCAGATTCATTTCTGATCAGGACTTGTCCTTCAGATTCTTACACAGCTCCTGGTTTTTACCTGCTGTGTTCAAAATTACTAACTTTTCACAACCTTCCTTCCTACTTTCTGGATTAGCAAACCTACTTTGTTTAATTCTCTGTTTTAAAATGTTTTATTTCCTTTTTTTATCTGTTATGGTATTTTTTAGTCTCTTGCTTTTGATGAATTTCTTCAAAATCTGCCGATCTTAAACTGCACAGAAAAGTTTCTTCTCTATTCATAGTTTCCCTAGGCTGATTTTCCTGTACTGATTTCCTTGGATATTTTCACTCTTGTCCATGTGGCTATAGTTTCCCTAAGTCAGTAATTTGGCTGCTGTTACTGTGGCATCAATGTTCATTAAGAGTTTACCCTCCAGCCTGGTGTCCATCCTCCTCTGTCTTTTTGTAAGGGCACTTTAATGACAGGTGATACCGCTTTTCATTTGCACAAATCTTCTTTTGCTTGTGTGAAAGCAAGTTAAGGCTCCAATTCTTTAGGGTTTTTTTCCAATTCATATTTTTATTTGTGTCTGACTAAATACTGTCTCTTTGATCTCCTTTTTCTATGCTTTTATTTTTGGAACTTTCATTGTTTAAAAATGCTTTGTTCAATGTCTTCTATAATCTCTTTTGTTTCTTAGCTTAATTTTATTCTTTTAACTTCAACTTATTTACAGAGTACTCCAATGCACCAAGTCAGCTGTTTGCTCTTTTGCTTTCCATATTTCTTATTTAAATCCATGCTTGGATACGCCTTCCCTTTTCATATTTTAGGGACCTTTCACAGCCACCAGGACTTTCCTTTTGCTTGTTTCGTGTCTAAAAGGCCAATTTAACCCCCTTAGCATGCTCCAAGTCTTCTAATGATATCCTTATTTTCAGTTAGTTCATTGCCTAGCAAGGAAAGGGGGACATCACACAACCACATCTAAACCAAACTACAAACCCCACCAGTTCATCATCCAAGAGCTGTCTCTCCTACAAGCCAGTCTCTCACTTCCATAGCCAGAAACCTTCGGCCTGGACAGTGCTGTGTTATTCCAAGACATTTCCAAGATGGCATCAAATCCATCTCCCTCCACTTCTTGCTCCTGCCTCTCTACTGGGGCTCTGCCAAGGGAGCAGGGGAATGGTAAGAGGTGCTGTGAAGTCCACTGGTAAAGCTTTTATTCAGCAGAGAGGAGTTAACACAGAAGGCTTCTGCCCATCTTTCCCATCCCAAGACTGAACACTCTGCCATAGCAGCATCCCTAGACAATGGATCTCTGAGTGCAACCAAACCTACCCTCACAACAGGGACCTCCCCCATTAATTTTAATGAGTATAAGAATGAAGGGGCTGAGAAGGAGAAAAAGTGAGGATTAGGTGTCTGGCAAGAACTTTTGCATGCTAGAGGAGCACAGCTATAGACTGACCTGCTCTTTGCTGTTGTACAGTGACTAATCACTGTGAAAGCTAACAAAAAATGCAGACTTGAGGCCACAGTTAGTAACATGTACAGTGGGATTTTTTCAAGATGTTTCACTTCAAACTATTCATCCTATTACTGCTAACAAAGGAGTTGTGAATTGGAGCAAAACTGAAGTTGACAGTGCCTCGTGTAACTCTACAGTGACCATATAGCAATGCTGTAAAGCAGCAGATTAGTACCACAGGCTGCTGTTTGCTCTATGGCTCCCAAAGGGCTTAGACACAAATAGGGAAACCCAGGAGCAGCACCACGCCTGGATTCGATTTTTTTTTCCTGTTTAAAAATCCTGTTAGCTACATGCTTGCCCTGTTTTTCTCCCACACCTTGTTTGTTTAGGCTCCAGTGCTGCAAAGGGGCCTGTTGTGTGTGGATGGCAGAAGCACAGACAAGGTCTGGTTCTAGGAGGTGCAAAAATTCCCTCAGCTCCCAGCAGCCCTCTGGAAAGCTCTGAGCATCTTGAAGGCTCACAGACAAATTATTTTAGCATTAATTACAACATCAATGAGAAAATAATACCCAAATGGGAATTTAGGATGATGCCTGCATGGAATGTTTCTCATTATTTTGGTATGGATTTCTTATGGCAGCAGGACACTTTAAAAGCCATCTTGCTTTCAAGCTCATGCTGGATCTATTGGCTTTGTGCTAAAGTGGCAGGCACAGGCTAACCCATCCAATTTGTAAACTCTTATAGCTGCTTGACAAGGATGTCTTTCTTTGGGAAGGAATATGAACCCAGCATTTGTTTTCCTTTTAAAAGTTAAAACTCATTAAAAACAAATATTTCAACGTCAGATTCTGCATGTTTTTTCCTTGCTTTCTCTTCCAATTTAATAGCCTGTCTTTAATAATTTTTTAAGCTATCCTATTAGATATTGCCATCTCATCACTTTTAGTTCTTAAATGACAAGAGAATGAATGGAGTTTTGAGCATAACCAAAAGATTGGAGCTTGGTCAGAGTGGAATTACTTGTTTTTCAAAGTGGATATAGAAGAACTCAGTATCTAAAATCCCCTCCAAAAGAGCAAGGGAGAGGGGGTAATAGGGAAACACTGGGAGGTCTTTTTTCCAGGAGTGAAAAAGAAGCCAATTATCACCTTGCAAATGTAGGCCCAATGTTTAAATATCTCCTCACAGGGTTTTGGTTAGTCAATGACAAAATTCTTCTGGGTGTCTCAAAGTGTGGCTTCACTAGGGACACATCAGATCACACCAATGAGGCCTTTCATCCATTTGAGGAGAGCCATCAGTGCAACTCCACTGTGGAAAACTAGTTTTGTCGAAGCTGAGAAACCTTTTCTCATGAACCTGAGGGCACAGCTCACACCGTGCATAGAATCCATATGTGTGTGAGTTACAGACATACACACTCCCAGAGCCACAGTTCTTCTAAACAAAGTTTCAGAAAACATGTCCTTTCAGATTTCCTGCCTGTTATACCATGTTGGAACAACAGCTGTTGATGGATCGATCCCTGTGGCATCTTGTCATGTCACATAAAGCATCTGGTGATGGATGCATTTCAGAGTAACATGTCCTAGGGATACAGTTTCTAGAAGCACAAAACAGCTCTCCCCTCACCCTTTCCAGTACACCCTTCAGAATATTGCCCCATTCCCAAATTTTCTTCAAAAGCAAGGGTTTCTCTCAGGTCCACAGATGTTAAGTTCTAACCAAGATGGATCTAATCTCAGAGCTCCTATCTTTTTAAAATTCATTTTTTTGTTGCAATATGACCTGTGCCAGTTGTAGGACTGCTGCATGCTTATTGCCCACCAGTCACAAAGGCTGGTCTTGGTACTTGTGAGGGAGCCCACGGTGCCCAGGGGGACAGAAGGACAACACCAGGATAACAAAAAGTGCTGAAGGAGAGCACCGAAGGGCTGCAGGCAACAGGTCACAGCTCTGGACAGCCGGGAATTCCTTTCCCCTGGAAAATGATACACCCCATGGCCAGATGAGGTTAAGGCAGCTGGTTCAGAGGGCTGGGACCCAAACCATGGGCACACTCACTCACCTGCTGAGGGCACAGCCCTCACAGACCAACATGGGCTCCCAAAGGTCATGGCGAGTTCATGTAGTTCACCTGAAACTTGATTGGGGAAGTGGATCGTTCCTCTTGCCATTACACAGCAGGCATTGCAGAAATTCAGATATTCCCACCCAAATGTTTGGGGTCTATTTTGGTTTAATGCAAGCCAACTCTGTGGGTCCCAAAAATGCAGCGTAGTGTTTGTATCTCATAATTCAGTGTGGGGTAACACCTGCTTTCAGTCTGAAAGTGAAACTTCAATTCAGCAAATTACCCAGGCAGCACAAAGGCACAGGAGGAAGTAAAGGCCACCTCCCTTTGTACAGGTTCACAATCTTATCTTTGCCTTGCCAAAACAAAATCAATGGAACAAAACACCAAGGTTTGGGCCTTTTGTTAATCATTTGACACCCAAAGTCTATAAATTCATTTCCCCATTTCATTCCTTTATTTATCCTGCTGCTCTGAAAGTCCTGGAAGGACAATGAGAACTGGCCTGACTCCGGCTGTCTCAGTCAAATGGAGCTGGCATGGCCGTGGAGTTACACTTAGCCACCCACCCACACAATTTCAGCTTCCCAGCCATCAAAGCACAATCAAAACTGCATTTTCCTGACTGTCAGTTTCTCTATGCGTTTTTTAGAGCGCAGATGTAATAGGTTTTACAGGGAGCCCCTTTGATTCATGCCAGCCTTGCACATTCTCATTCTGCCCCTAATCTCTCCTTTGTGGCACGCGGGCTCGGAGCGGTGGGCATGGATCCCAGCGGACACTGATTACCATCCAAATTCCCTTTTGGAAATGGTCCCATCTGGCAACTGCAGAACCCAAGGCTTCCACCCTCGGCCATTGTTCTTCTCCAAAATGAGCAGATTCAACTTTATTACAGATTAAACATTTGCTGTATTTTACGTTTAAATCTAATTCCAAGTTCTGTGTCAAAACACAGGAGCTTTCTCTGCTGACCCTCCTGGAGGGTTTTTTATTTTAAGGACGAATAAAAGTTAAGCAGCCCAAGTAATTTTTAATTATTTTTTCAGAATACGTACAAAGAATTGTTCCCCAAGCTTAAATTTTGTGTGTCAAGTTTCATCTGGGAGCAGATTCGTTTTTACAGCTCAGTTATCAGCTGTGCAAACAGGCTATTATTCATGTTCATCTAGGGTCTGACAGCATTATTGGCCTCTCAACAATTTGCCAGGCCAGGAAAATTTATGCAGGAGAGAGGGAAGAAAAATGAAGCAGGGCTGAACAGGCCCATGAAAGACAACCACAGCCTTGCACATCCTCCCCACAGGGGGGAGAGCAGTGCAGGGGCCTCCTGTTGCACACTCCCCATAGCAAGGGGTGTACCAGATCCACACTGTGACCCCTCTGTCCCCATCCATGCTCACCTGCAGGATGGAGAGGGTTACACAGCTCTGTGATCCACTCTGGAGGAGACGTGGTTGGCGTGAAGGTCATTGCACTGCCTTGCAACTAGGGAGTGTACAAGGAGTAGGGCCCTGCATGCCCAAAACCCTACCAAAAGCCTTCTTCCTACCACTGAACACATCTGGCAGATCTGATGCACGGGTGATGACAGGTCTCAATTCACAACTCACAACTCCCTCCCCAAACAGCCAAAGTGCACAAACCCAACCTTAACAGAAAGTGTCCATCATATTTCTTGCAGTTGTGATCACAGTATAAATGTTCTGGGTTAAATACAGCTCTTCTTAAGCAAGGATAATCTGTAAAAATAGGTTGTCCAAATAAAAAAACCCCAATATTACTGTGCTTTATATGCCTGTGCTATGATCTACTGATCCTATTGATCTTATATTATGATAGGATGACCTATTGATCATAAGGCATATCATACAGTTGCAAATGAAATTTGTACCACTGGCAGAAGTAATCTCTTCCTGTAAATTACATTCTTAAGAGTTTATTAACCTGAGGTTACTTATCTTTCTGAAACACATAAAAAAATTCTGGTAATATAAAATTAAACTCTTCCCTTA
Organism: Campylorhamphus procurvoides; assembly: GCA_013396655.1. Lineage (NCBI taxonomy): Eukaryota > Metazoa > Chordata > Aves > Passeriformes > Dendrocolaptidae > Campylorhamphus > Campylorhamphus procurvoides. The sequence goes on along the minus strand of WBMV01003767.1, from coordinate 236,507 downwards.
ACAAACAGAAATCCAGTAGAATTAAGTTCTTTCTGGTTTTACCTGCAGTAAAGGGTGGTATTTTCATGGATTTTATTACATCAGGTTTTTGAATTACGAAAATTATTTCCAAACCAATTTTAAGAACCTGAAAGCATTGTATAACGAGTCTGCAAATCAAAAGTAATCTTTTGACTTCTATGCAGCAACACTAATGAGTATTTCATGACGGTCTTTTAAGACCAGCTGTCCTGGTATCTTTACCATTAACATCTGAATTGGTTGCAGCCCTGCTGGAAGAGTTTATCTTTCTAGGTAGCTTAAGTGACTCTTTTGTCAGTTGCTGTATTAAAAATGCAGAAATGTAGTATCATCCCTTATCAAAAATTAAACCAGCGTGGTTGGCACTCTTATAAAATTTTTAAATTGTCATTGTGCTCATGTTAAGTTAAATCCCCCTCATTTGCTTTAGACATCTCTGGGAATTCATCCATCTCCAAAGGAAGCTCAAAGGGCAGGACAGTGTTCCTGTGATTAAATGCAGGAGTAAACAATTAACATCATACAACATGGTGGTTTGGGCCTTTTTCAGCCAGGTGCAGGAAGATTCAGATGTAAAAGATACTGCAGAGAATTTATCTTCAGGTAAGTCAGTGTCTGAGTCCTGCACGGCAGAATGGGAATTTGTCAGTGGATAAAAACTGATGATTACCCCTAAAAAAAGACTTCAAAGCAAAATTTAAGTTGAATTGTAGCATTTCTTTAGCTTTGCTGTGGGCAGAGGAGCTTATTACTCAATGACCCCGAGGGTGTTCATGGCTTTCATCAAAAGCCAAGTTGTCTGTGTCCTGCCATGTGGGAAGTCAGACTCCCCAGCATCTTCTGACACCTTCCTGTGTCATCTGCAGTAACATTTATCGAGGCAGCAGCAAACTTGATGTGAATCCATCCTCACAAGAACCTTGCGAGCAGCCTGAACACCCCTCACAATTCCCTTCCACCTCACTCAGATCTCAATACACTGCTCCTGTCCTACACAGTCTCCTTGAAATCCCATTGGTGTCAACCAGAATTTCTTTACCAAACCCACTCATGACACCTGGACATTCCTCTTCACCACCTGGAGGCCAACCAGACTGCCCCTCTAGCCTTTTTTCCTTCTGTGAGTAATAACAGGCCAAAACACAGACAAGGCTGGTGACCCTGCCAAGGAACAGACCAGTCTGGCATCTCCAGATGTCCCTGCTCTTGTGAGGTGCACAAACCACCACCGTGTTCCTAAATAACAGGGGTGCAACAGCAAACACTGAGGGCACCAATGGATGTATTGGCTCCTCACCAGTACTTTCCACGATGGAATTCTGTTCAGTCTTAAGTATTAATAAAATTCATCATGTGAAATAACCTGCATCAGGCTGACTCTTTATTTTCTTTCTTAGTTTCAGACAAAATAGTTAGATTTCAGGGAACTGAAGCAGGGAGAATGAATTGTTCCCCCATATGAAAGAAGAGAACTATTGAACTGAAAAGGCTCCAGAGCCTTCAGATCTTGAAATAGGGACTTCAAATGAGTTAAAAACCATGTAACTTATTTATTGCACACAAAAACTATGCAATGCATATGTTATAAAGGCCGCTAATCAAGCACATAAAATGGTGTGGTTGCCTGTGAAACAGTAATTCATGTGCTTCATGCACAGGCACCACAGTAGAACTGTAAATGACACTGCCACATATGCTGGTTTCCATAAGACCCCTGCCTCAGTCAGTGTGCAGAATGAACAATGTTCAACTAATGTGGAGCTTTCAATAGTTTATTTTCCCTCCATTGTTCACCCTCACCAGGCATTATTTATTGCACACTATTCAGATTCTGCTTTGAAAACAGTTATTCATTTCTTCATAGGCTTTTCTGTGGTGCTTATCAGAACACTATGAATGCTTCAGACATCAATGCTTTCATTTTTATAAACTTTCTGGGATGTTAAGGTTATACTTTTTGCTGGTTTTATGGAACATGAACTGAGTAAGAAGTACCAGCTAAACTTGGGTACCTAACACAAGCTGCTTAAGACCTGAGTTTTCAGACTATTATACAGTATTTCATATATTCAAGACTCAGATCCCAGTGCCCTCAGCTGGAACCGTGATTGCTCAACAATTACACAGTTTACAACCCTGGAATCTTAGCTGTGTGCCACAAAACCAGACTAACTCACAGGCAGAAAACAGCCTTGAAAAGTTCTGTTTGATGTGAGTAGGATGCTCCGAATCAAGAGATGTCTGGTGCATACAGAGATAAAATCCATTTCTCTGCTATTTATTTGCCACAAGAAAAAGCCATCAGAAACCCATCATTCTCCCTTCTGCAGATCCTTGCATTGCTGGCTCTGTGCTTTTCACTTGCTGCAGCAGGAAAGGCTTTGGTGCTCATTCCCTACAGACTGTTGGTTTATCTCCAGAACACACTTAATTTCACAAGCTTTTCAATGAAGCAAAGGTCCCAAGCAAAAATATACTGCGGAATCCCATAATTACAGATTAACAACATTCAAGTGTGTGAAAGAGCTGAATTAATGCTGCATGGGAAACATAGGAAAGCTCAAGTTTTGTGACTTTAACTAGGATGTTTCTACAGTGCTGGACCCCCAATGCCTTACAGCTCACAGCTATATCTGGGTCCTCCTGCCTTCTCTGTTCCTGGCCTGGGAACAGAGTAGTTGAATAACAAGAGGGTTTGAGAGACTGATGTGTGTTCTTATGATGAGTTCTAAGATTGCTTTTTTGGTGTGTTTGTAAATCAAATCATTCTTCAGCATAACTGAGTTTTCTTATCCTGCAGTCCCTCTTAATATCCAGCCACAGGGAGATTGGACCGTATAAATGGCAGATGTGGCTTGGTTATGCTGGCTGAGAGCTCATTTTAATGAGGAGCAGATGAGACTGAGGCAACAAACACCAAGATAAATCCTCGTTGTGGGGGATTATCTGAGGAGCTGAATAACTGTTACAGAAAAGGTTCAGCTGAGTGCACAGAGAACTTGGATCTGCTCTTGTAAGCATTGCGACTGTCTGCCTCTCTGAGTCAGAGAAGTGCCCTACGCTTCTGGAGAGAAAAGTTTCCAATTAAGCTTGTATTATACACCCACCACCATCTTCTCAAACATGTTCTTTGTAAAGTAGCACGTGGGCAAGCAAAAGAACAGCTCAGAAAGGCCAGATAATTTCCTCTTTGCACATATATTGGAGGGCTCCTGGTGGGAAACATAACAGTAGCTTTGAGCTTTCTCCAAATAACCCTTTTGGGGTGATACCAACTTTCAAAACAGAAGAAGGGGGTGAAGAAACCCAAACCCATCAATATCACTTCCCTATATGGCAAATGTGTCATTTAAACTAATCACACTAGCAAAGCTTAGACTTCAAAGCCTGGAGGATTCTCATCACTTCACTAGTTACTCTTTCAGAAACACCTTTCATGTTATATGAGCAAGAAAATGAATTCTGGATGCATCCTTCTGCACGGCACAGATACAGGCAGTTGTGCATAGGAACACAAGATAAAGGGATAGGGAGCACCAGGAAATCACACTTCTACTAATGGAAACATTACTGTGCAGAGATGTGATATTCTTGGGCTGGTAGCTGGCACGGAGCACAAAGAGGGAACACACAGCAGGGCACCTTATTAGACAGGTTGGTGTTGTTGCTTAAGAGCAGAGGAGTGGGTGTTCAGAGAGCCGGGTGAGAGGCAGCAAACCTGCTCACGGTGCTCTGCCTGCAGAGTGAAGGCAAACAGGACCCGTGTCCCAGCAGCACAGAGCCCGTCGTGGCCAGGAGGAGCTTTGTCACATCTTCAGACAAGGACAGTCAGAGAAAAGGGGCTTGAAGTGCTGCAGCACAAGGAGCAACACCCAGGTCTGGGCATCCTTGAGCTGCAGCTCATGCTCCTCCCAGGACAGGTGGTTTCGTCCTGACTGAGCTTACTGCAAAATTGCAGTGATTGCAGGGGAGGTGGTGCCCAGCCAGACCCTGCACCCAAAACTCTGTGGAGATCAACAAACCTGCCCAGTGGTGTTACAGTGTGTGCTCCCCTGGGACAACATGTGGCTGTACAGATGCTGACCTGCTTGTTCAAATAAGAACTTGTTTAGATACAACGATTTATTTTCATGCAAGGATTAGTTTCTCTGGGTGTAGAATTAGTTAAAAATCAATTACATGGTGTGAAAGACAGAGGTCTAAGTGATGCTTACTCAATTCTCCTAACCAAATTGATTCAGTCACCTCTGTATTTCCTCACTATTCACATATTGTATTTATTATTGAGTCTCAAAAATCACCTCTTTTTTTCCTATAAAATTGGTGCTTTCTTGCTATAAAATATTGATCTTTTCCACACATCCTCCACTCTCCAGGGGTATTTCCTTTTGCTACTCTTTACTGTTTTGACCTAACCAAATATAGTCATCATTAACACAGCCAGAGAATTATGTGTTACCAATCATGGAACATGGAGCATTCAAAAATTAAATTGCTAGCTCAAATTAATTTAGATCACTTGAAACTGCAAGTCACCCTCAGCAGGCAGCTGCTATGAGGACATCTCTTCTGCACTGGGCCAGCCAAGTATCCACACAGCATGTAATCCTCCTTCCATCAGTGGTCAGCAGCAGATGTTTGGGGAAAGAGAATGTCACATGCAATCCACAGGTTTCAGAGAAACAGAACTTCAGGGAGTTCCTGGTATACAGATTTTCCCTAGACCATTATAATTACTACCACCAGTGGGTTTACTTTTAAGTAGAACTGTTAATTTAAGTTAGATAATAGCAAGGCCTTGTATGGCAGGATTGAATGTTCCCGCTGATAGCAGAAAAGTACCCAAACTGCAGAAACTCTTTGGCCCCCAGCTGGTATTAACTTTATTTTTTGAAAACTCTGGACCACTGTGTCTAAGGTGGTGAAGAGTATCCATCATCACTGTCCACACTGTCTTTGATTAATAAGGACAGTATGCACAGCTTCCAGAACTATCCACCATCATTCACGAACAGAACACATGCTTACAGAGAGATTTATCAAATCAAAGAAGATTTGCTATTTTGTTGTCAAAAAAGTCCCCAGAAGTCACAGTGAAGGATGAAGTTGGGTAAATGCAGATGGCTTGGAGCAAGAACTGGAGGAGGTGCTGCTGCTGTGGCTACACAATGCTTTTGATCTGCTGTGCAGAAAGCATTGTGGCTGCTATGCAAAGCTGAGAGCTCAAGTGCAGGAAAATAAGGACACAACTAAAGTGGGATGGATTATTTAGATAGCCATAGAAAAGGCAAGCGTAACATCTTGGGTATTACTTTAGAGTCATTTCCTTTCAGACTGCAGTGCTGACATCCCAGAAATTCAGTGTAAATCCATGCCACTGAAGAATACCTGACCTCCAAATAACATGCTGCTGCAGACCTGCTAAGAAACAGCAGTGCACAACATCCTGGAGTGATTCCAGTCCAAACACACAGAGCTCTGTGTTGCACACATCAAGATTGACCTTGGTTTGAGGGATTCAACAGGTAGCAGGTGCTCTTGCCAATGACCCAAAATCACCTTTCTCCCCTACCAGGTGCATTATTTCCAGATGTTCATGTAACAGAGGGTTTGTCTGGCTCCAGATCCAGCAGACACAGGGGTGTGCCCTCTCCTCGCTGGGTGCAGTGGGCCAGCCTTGCTGCAGCTCTCAAAGAGGGGCTCCTGCTCCTCCACCTACATCATATTACAATGCAATGGCTTCAGGTTAAGAAATGATGTCAGACTCCTTTATTTGTTTGAACCAAAGTGTAGCACTGACTTGTAACCAGACATCTGAATGACAAATTAACCCCTTAAAAACAATTATTTATGAAACTGAAGGTATAGTTGTTCAGAAACACAGATGCTCCCTATCAGTACATCTCTGATAACAGTGCAGCAAGCTCTTTCAGATCAGCCCTTCTTTCCATGCTTTAGCATCCTTTCTATTTAATAGTGGCCTAGATCTCATTTATATGGGGTGGGCATGTCTAGAGACTTTGCTGCATTAAATTAGAAACTGTATTTCCATATTATCTGTGACATTCACATGCACCTCTATTGATATTTTTTCTTAGTTAATTAAGCACTGACTTGAGTATTAGCTCACATCCTGGCCTTCCTCTCAGAGGTGATAGTAAGCTCTACATTCTCTCCAGAGCTAATACACATCAGCTCTGCTAGTAACTCTGCAAATTCTCTTTGTTATACCTTTTGCAGAGTCTGTCTTCTGTCCTGTATTCCCACACCTACATTTAATATTCTACAACATTACATAATCTGGAGGTATCTACTCCAAGCCCCTGCAGCTAGAACAGGTTGCCCTGAGCTGTGTCCAGTTCCTAAGAATCTCAAAGGGTGGAGACACCACAGCCTCCCTGGGTAACCTGTTCCAGTGCTAAACCAACTCATAACAAAGAAGGTTCTGACATTCCTGTGGAATTTCCTGCATTTAAATTTGTGTTCATTGTCTCTTTCCCTGTCACTGGGGACCAGTGAGAAGAGTCTGCTTCAGTCCTCCTTACACAACATTTGCATTCTGTCATAAAAAGCATCTTTGATGATTTGGCTTGCTCCTGGTACCTGGGCATCTGACTTTGAACCTCTGTGTATCACATGCATTTGTGTGCTTTGAAACACAAAGCCCAGCTGGGTGTCAGGAGGTCAGGTAAAGTTTAGTGTGTCAGTACCCAGGGTTCTGACATTTCCTAGTGTGATACTACAGAGGAGAGCTGGAAATGACTTTGTTTCATTAGTAAAATGACATGACACCATCATCTCCAGGAAGTATCTTCCACAGAATTAGCAACATATTCTAGTGCTTTTTAAGGGAGAATCACCCCAGGTTCAGGGAGAGAAAAGCCACTGTGCATAAAGTACTACACTGTTTTCCTACGAGCTGAAGAAACTGATACCTATCACCATTTCCCCAGGTGCCAGCTGGCATCAGATGTGAACTAAAGCCACAGGCAGCAATAGCAGCTCTAACATCTCCTGAGGGGATGCCAGCACACAGCTGCCCCTCACACTTGCTAAGATGCCTGGCATTAGACTCATCTACCTGTCACAGCGTTTTCAAGGGCATTAAAACAATTATGGAAGTGGAGGGGAATTTTATGTACAAAAACTTGGATGAGTCACCTTTCCTACAGCGCTGTTCCGCTGTGTGTGAATCACAACACAATTCAGCCATGGGTGTCTTTAACAGTTATATTTATAGGACTGAAGCTGAAGCTCTTAGCAGTGATTTGGACAGATGGGGATGCTCAATGCGTGTGTGAGGAGGCCTGCAAGGGTTGCTACAGTGCTGTGCAGGTCAGCAGGAACAGGACAGTGGAATTTGGGAATCCCTCTCTTTTCATCCAAAAAGACTAAAGAAAGCATGACCGACCCACCTGCCATTTAGTATCTCAACTCGCTCTTGATTTCCTATAGCAGGCACCAAGTGTTATTAATAATGTTTTCCTAACAAAATAATGAGCAAAAACCTGAACACATTAGAACGTTAATGCTTTATGATTTCCCTGGCACTTACTGAGGTCATTACTGCACTGATAAGCTGATCTCTGTAGGACCCTGAAGGGGTTGGTGTGGAGATGTCAGCAGCCAAATGACCATGCAAGTGGCCTGGCTGTACAAGTCTGGCTTTTTTCACACAAGTCAGTGAAGCATAGAGGGACTGTCATCACCCTTTGTTGGAAATCAGCAGCAGTGGAGCAGACTACACATGCAGCCTCACAAGGCATTAATCAGTTGCTTGCACCATTTAATTACTATCTATTATTTTATGGGTTTGATAAAGTATTCAGGGGAATTAAAGCCTGAGCGTCACTTTCAGTCATTGTTATCCAATTTGGCTTTAGCAAAATTGCGTAAACAAGTACACAATCTCAACATATTTCAGCACAATTTATGGCTACAGGGATGTAAGTTCCAGAAACAATTCAATAGAAAGTAAACATGATTATTAATAGAAGTGATAAAGGAGTGGGGTGATAAAGCAATGTGACTATCGCACAAAATAATGGAATAATAAACTATCCATGCTTTTCACCCAGATGCTTAGTTTTAAACTCTTTTTGTCTTCTCTATGAATAACCAGTTTGCCTGCAACTTCCTGAAGAGGAGAGAATGGGACTCCAAGAAACATTGCTCGTGTTTTTTCCAGACTTGTGCAAAAGGTTATGGAGGTTACACAGGAGGTTGTAGAACACAAAGTTACAGTGATGCTGTAAGCAAGGAGGAGATAGAAAGAAAGGAGATAGGAGCTACTCTATAATGTATTAATGAGCAATAATGTAAAAGCAAACAGTCCAGAATAGAGCACCCACTGCTTCTACTGTCAAACTATTGATAAACTGAAAGTTTAAATTGTTCTGAAGGACGAAAAGAATGAGACTGTATGACTGGTAAGCTTTTAACAGGGATTAGTATACACAGCTCTTCCTGATGAGATATTCAGCAGTGAATGTGCTTGAAATTATGACTTTAATGGGACTGAACTGGAAAAAAATAATAATGCTGATAAAACACACAAAGAAGAGTTCAAGATAATGTGTATCAGTCCTATGAAAAGTGGTATAGAAAAGCTGCTCAGTACATGAGGCTGTAGATTTTAAAACTGCCTGAAGTGTGCACCATCATCAATCATGCACAAAATTGCTGTGGTCTATTTTTTATGAGTTAAGAGAATGACAGTTCAGAAAAGCTGACAAACTGCAAAGAAATGACTACATCTGTCAGTCCAGTAAATTGGAAATTTATCCCTCCTCCTCCCGCTCCTCCCTGTCACTTCTCCAAGCCAAGGGGAGAACTCACTTTTCCATTCAGGACCACCTTCCTTGCCCTGGTCACCTGTCCGTGTGGCCACAGGGGCCAAGAGCAGCCTGAAGCTTTCAAGTGGCACATGCAGGAAAGAAGAATTGTTCTCTGGCATGACCTGGTCAATAAAATCTCAGGGAATCATCACTGATGAAGAGGTGGCTTCAGCATGGGAAGCACAGAAAGCTGCTGAAGTACTGAAATAGTCCAAAGATCCCTTGAACTTGAAAGGCATTGTCATTAGAACTGAGCACTGCTTGCAGTTTGTCGCATTTTTCCACCTATGATTTTGCTAAAATGGCATCTTTACCTGTCCGTGCACCTTCTGTGTGTACAACCCATGGCCCAGGTGTGGGAGCCCCTGCCAGGGTGCAGAAACCCAGCACAGCAGAGCAGCTCTACATTTCCGTGTCCTGCCCCTCACACAGCCCTATCTGGTACCCTCACACTGGGATGTCGCTGTCCCCTCTGCTGTCTCACTTTAGAAAACACAAATGCTGAGGTTGCCTGGGATTTCTTGGGGCTTTGGCTGTTTGTCTCACAAACAGTGCCCACCATCACCTGCCACAGGTGCAATTGCTCATTGCAGCACAGGCTGGAGGAGGGCTCTATATGTCCTGGAAATCACACAATTTCCTTTGCTTTTGTCTTCAGAATCACGACTAAACTTTTCTTCTTTTTCTTCTTCCTGCTTTTTTTCTCCTTTTTTCTCTTATTAGCATGGCATGTACATTCTCTAGCCTTATTTGAATATCCTTGAAAGAACAACCATTATTTTAAATACAATAATTTTAATTACAACTACATGCTTTTGCTTAAAAGTCATCCAGATGTCCAATAACCACAGCAGCAATTTTAAAGGAATTTAAATCAGAAATAAACTAGTTACGCTTTTCTGACTTTAGCTGTTACACGACAAGTGACACATCCCTTCCTCAGTCTGTTGGTGCCACTGACCATAATTACAGACATTACACAAACTCTGTCCTAGCACTACACCTCCTACACCACCCTGCTGAGCCCCTCACCCCCGCAGAGCAGGGGTGATTTGAGCTGGCCCAGCCCTTGAGAGGGACACCAGCCATGGGACACACAGCTCCTCCCTGCCAGCCACCCGCCCCTCTTGTCCTTGGAAGCTTTTCAGCATTCGAACAGAAGAATTTGTTGGCCACACCCACTCTGAAATGGCATATGAATTGATGCTCCAAAAGGGCATCAGGCCAGGGGATTCAAGATGCTTTTCCCTTTATACCAGTCTAGAAAATTAAGATTTCCTTAGTTCAAGCCACCAGACAGCCCTAACAGAAGGTAGGAGACAATACCAGGATCCTTTATGTCAATCTGCCATTTGGAATATGTTCAGAAGCAGAATTTCTCTTTTTCCTTTTATTATTTTCCATCCTTTCATCTGTCCCTTTTTTCTTTGGTTCCCAGTACTTTGGGCTAATACAGCAGGATATTAGTCTCCCACAGAAAATGCTGCTAATTAGTTTATTTCTGTGTTCATTGCCAGATTAATCTTGTAGGGTACAACCCAGCTATCAGGCTATTTGGAAGAAATTCTGCTCACCTCCATTTCTGCAACATGTTTGTACCAATCTGTCTTGCATTTTCTTAAGGATTTGTAAAAATAAAGTATGAAGACAGACTTTTCTCCTCCAGTGATTTATCTAAAGACCAGATTTTGCCATCCTTCCTCATACTGAATGGTCACTTATGACATATATTCTTTAATTGATTTCAGTGGGACTTCTTATGTAGTGTGCATGGTAAAATCTGGCTTCATAAGCATAAATAAATGCCCTTCTCCCCCAAGCAAGGAAGGGCTTCAAAAGAAAGAGTCTTTATGCTCAGAAAAAGACCCTTATTAATTCCAGAAAATTAATACAGCTGCACTAGCAGCTTCTGACACACAGAACCAAGAGGTCAGTTCTATTTTTCAGTGTTAGGAGTAGGATTTAATGCCACTATTAGATCTAGTTCAGTGGCCTGACATCCTTACCTGGCTCAATTCACCTTTATGATACGATCCAGTTTGTTGAAATGGTTCTGCCACTCCCTTCTGTTTTCATTAAAAGTTTAAATCCCTCTACAATCCAATGGAATGATTGTCATTGGTGCTTAACCTACCCACGTACCAGGAAATATGGCAGGACCTACATTATAGCCTCACTGTCAATTGATAGCTTTTGTGATACAATAATAATACACGTTTGCTACACAGATTCCTAAAAACTAGATCTTTTCAAATAGAATCCGGGCCCAAAGAACCACTGGAAACCATTATCTGAACCTCAAAGAACAGACAAAAAATAATTCCTGATGGTTTTTGGCTTCTGTCCCTTCACCAGAAGCAGCCTGGGGTCCTGAGAGCAGCAGATCTGGCATTCTGGCCCCTTTGGGCCGAAGCTCAGACTGGAATTTATCACCACTGTGGCTTTGCCCAAATAAAAGCTCTTCAGGCAAGCAAGAGCTGCAGTGTACACCTCCACCAAAAAAAGGAGAAGGCTTTCCTACTCTAAAACCCCAGTTACTTTCACCAATTTCCAATTCTGTTTATGATTTACACAGAGGATGTCAATCAGGCTGAGAAGGTGCTGGAGACATGAAGAAAAATGTTGGTGGCTGAAGCAGCAGAGTGACATTCTTACCTCCCTGCTTTTCCATGCTCCAGGATCCACATCTCTGAGTAAGAGGAATGAAGATGCCCAGTCCCCAGGACACATGGCAGTACAGAATTCCTTAGAGGTCAAACTGCTGCTGCTATTTTCATGGAAAGTGCTTGATTCAGCTAATATATATAGATAGTACTGCTGCAGGCTGGGTGCCTCTCCTGCCCAAGGCCACAGATTAGCACATTAGTGTTGATTGCAAACCAGGGTATTTCAAGATTTCCATTTTCCAAGGGAAAACTGAAACACAAGAAACTCCTTCAGCCCAAATGAGAGAGGAGGGAGCTGTTAGTGACAGCTGAATGGCACACAGGCTTGGTTGGGTCGTGCCCACACCACAGGTAGCCAGGGCTCTCCTGCCACAGCCCACCACAGGCAGGGAGGCCACCTCTGGCTCCTGAGGTGCAGCTCAGGGGCCTTGGCATGCTGGCACCTTCCCGGGACACAGGAGTCAGGGAGCTGGATGCACGGAGGTGAGTCTCTGGAAAAGCAGCTGCAGGTGTCCTGGCACTCAACTGTGCTGTGCCCTCCTAAGCAAAGAGCTGCCTGGAGGCAACATCAGCCTAAGTGCCAGTCTGGATTATCCTCTGCTCTGGGATTCACAGGACAGCAGAAAGAAAAAACCACTGAGCTTGCTGTGGAACAGCTGGATCCAGGTTCCTGCTAAACCACAACCATCTTGTGGAAACACACCCAAGAGATGGGGAAGGAGAATTCCCTGTGTGTCAGGTTTCTCCCTCTCCACAGTGAAGTGCCACAGGAGAAGGCACAAAGCAGCAACCTACCCAAAGGAGAAATGAGCTCGTTCCAAGAGGTCAGCACAGCCTGGGTGTGCAGCACCACCCGTGCAGGGGCAGCCACAGAGCATGGGCTGGCACAGGCACCTCTGAGGCACTTCACAGCATATTGAGGCTTCTCAACAATGCAAAAATACTCTGAAAATTGTTTCCAATCATTCTGCCTTCCCATTCTCAGCTGAAATAGAGGATTTGGCTCCAAAAATGTCAGCTGCATGAAAGGGCTGAGATAAATACAAGGGTAGTAAGCGCAGTTTTGTTAAAACCTGTGAAGTAGATGAGGAATAGTCATGTCAACACTGTAACAGATTTAAAGAATTAGAAATTAATTAGGTCGAAGTAACGTCAGTCAAGATTTTGCAGAAAATAGCAATAAGTTTTAGAATAGTCATGTTAGAATGAAGCTTAAAAAAATAAAAATAGAAGACTTATTGTACCTTAAAAAGTTTTTAAAGGGTGGTCACCCCGTGCTTTGCTAAATCATATGATTTTTGCAGACTTGCATTTCATGCACATAGATTAATCTCACAAGGCATTTGGAAGACTTTTGGAGAAATCTTTGGAACCATTCTGAATGAGCAGGGAAGCTGACAAGTTCAACCAAAATGGAAAAAAAAATTAATACAGACACATTTCAATAACCTTGATCAAGGTTAGCTCCTTTCTTCTTCCTGCTAATGATTTGTGCTTCCCCCATCACACTGTACCAGAAAGAGATGGGCCAATATGCAGAAAGTAGAAAAAAATCAGGAAAAAATATTAAAATTTTCCCAAGCATCTTCTCGAGATGTTCCTGGACAAATTCTTCAAGACCTCAATGGTGTGCTAATTTTGCCTGGGAGAGAGTTAATTTTCTTCATTTTCTAGTTTGGATTGGTGCTGAAAACAGTTGGTAACACAGGGATGTTTTAGTTGTGACTGAGCAGAGCTTACACAGAGCTAAGGCCTTCTCTGCTCCTCATCCCACCCCACCAACAGGCTGGAGGTGCACAAGATGCTGGGAGGGGACACAGCTGGGACAGCTGTCCCCAAGTGACCCAGGGGATATCCTGGACCAGATGCTCGTGCTCAGCATATAAAACTGGGAAAGAAGGACCAGGGGATATTGAGTGATGGTGTCTGACTTCCCAAGTCAGCGCTGCTCTTCCCTGGCGTGGCTGAACACCTTCCTGCCCATGGGAAGTGGGGAATGAACCCCTTGTTTTGCTGCTGTGCTTTTGTTTTGTCTTTTAAACTGCCCAAGAGTGTTTTCACTTTTACACTTGGGTTCTCTGCCCCATCCCACGGGCAGGGAGGCAGTGAGTGCCTCTGTGGGGCTGAGATGCCAGTGGAGGTTAAACCATCTCCAAACTCATAAAGGCTTCCACAAACCTGGAGCTACATCTTTCTGCAAATATGTATCATGAAAATACTTTAGACTGATTATTATTTCCCATTGTTTATTTCTTCACCACCACCACATACATAATTCATCTGATGCACAGAACAATGAGCAAGGTAACACAGACTCTTGCTACTGGCTGGTGATAATAAGAGATTTTTGTCTCTCTAGACTAATTTTTATTTCATGCCTCTGAGTTTTGAGCCTTACCATGAGGTTTGAGCTTCAAAGCAGCACAGCACGGAACAGGACATGTTTGCCACACATTTTAGCACCAGAGGCAGCTGCTTCTATTGTCTGCTGGCTAGACCCCGTTACACAACACATGGTACAAAGAGCAAAATAGATTAAAACATTTCATATGGGAGACAGCATTGAGGACTTATATAGTGATGGATGACAAAATATTAATTAGATATGGCAAGCTATCCAGGGGAATAAAAGACAAAGAACAGGCAAAACCTGTTCGTCCTTACTGGCTTTGAACTAATGACACATCAAGCAGGAGCTTATTGCATTCAGAGCCAAAGTCACGAATAATTTGACACTTCTCAGAGGACTGTTGATTTTACCAGACATTGAAGGGCACTAAAAAGTTTTCCCTGGTGACAGAAGTGGCAAAACTGCCACTGATACTGTAATTCAGGCTTGAAGTCCTGGACTCAAACGATTTGAAAGTCCTTTCAATTATAAGCTCTTTTCCCTGCCTAAGCAATTATTGAACACCCCTCCCGCCACTGTATTTCTTTTATATTTTATAAATATTTTATATTTATATTTCTTTTATGTATTTCTTCCCTGCCTACTCCTTTGCAGAAAGTGGCAAAAGATGAAAAAAAGCAAGTTACTAAGATTAGTACCATTATTTGTTGATCTTTTTTCTCAGCAAATTTGCAAACTGCACAATAAATATAACAAATACCAGCTAGCAAGAGAGGTGCATTAAAGAACTAAATAATTTTAATCAGTGTGACTAGATTAAACAGCTTCTTAAATATTTCAATGTGGCAATCTTTTAGGAAGTGTTTATGACAAGCTTATAACAGCGCCAGGCAAAAGACAAAGTGGAACCTATCCAGGCTCATCCATATTTAAATGTGTGTGCTCAGTGCAAACATGGCTTAGGGAAGTGCGATGACATCTCCAAACTTTCGATAGGTGGCAGCAGGAATGTTGGCAGAGCAACCAGGAGAGACACGGGAGGAGAACAGTGAGGCTGACAGCAAGAAACCATTTGAAGGTGCAAATGAGCTCGGGAGAGAAACACAAAGAGGATGCAGGTCCTGCAGGCCAGGATGGGCTATTGGTTGCCAGGCGGTACCAAACTCCTTACTCCGAAATATTGTGAGAAGCTGAGTGAAGAAAAGACACTCCCTATAAAACGATTTGCTTACCCAAACTGTGAACAAACTGTTCAAGAAATAAAAAGGGAGAGTGGGGAATCTTAGATGGAAGAAGATGGTCAAATATTTCAGATACATGAAGAGCTTTAAGCTGCCAGGAATGGGAGGGAAACAGTGGGCATGGATCAAGCCCTCATGAACAGCAGCCTAAGTGAAAAAGGAATGGGAGAAGAAAACACTTCCAGCATTTTCTCTTTCTGAAGTGGTCCAGGTGCCATGACTACAGCCTGCCTTTTTGAGGTGGAAACCTGTCCATCTGCAGTCCAGCGTGTCCTGCCTGTATGGCACACACTTCAGCAGTCACTGCAGGGAAGGAGGTGTCCCCAAATTGCTGGGGGCTCAGGTGACACGTGCCAGCCCTCCTGCCTTTCAGCTCAGCCCAGTGAGTCAGTCATGGAAACAAAGTGCAGCTCATATCTTCTGCCAACTCAATTTATTCTCTCCATCTGGAACACAGTCCAGCACTACAATACAAGATTAGCCTTTAACAAGATACCCATCTGCAGAACATAAGCTACCAAAAGGTGAAGTTCCATTCTGTCTCCAGCTCCTTCCACTTCTAAATACTGACAAACCCCCAAATTTCCCACTGTATCACCCTGGAACTATACAGTAAAACAACACTTTTTTTGTCCTCTTCCTTCCCAATAAGACTACTCCTTAGTTTGAATCTCAGGGGATCCCTCTGGGATATCAGCAGGTATCAGATGTCTGGAGGTAGACAGAGCAACGTGTATATAACAGAGAATGTGAAATTAGCAGACTTTCTTTGGGGGAGAGAATCACTGACAGCCCAAGGTGAGGAAACAGTTGCCATCACAAGCCCTACTCCAGAAGCCACAGCTGAAATCACAGTGATACCCTGCCAAGAAATGGGACTTGCTTCACGTGGCCATTTAGTAGGAAATCTAAAATGCAGTCAAACAGTGGGACAAAGGGATGAGTCTCTCAGCAAAGCAGTGTAGGGAGAACCACCACAAAAACACCAACCACACATGCCAACAGCTGGGCTGAACACGTGAGATCACACATATCACCATGATCCACCGTGTGTTTTATCCCTCCCTCTCCAAGTGACTGGATCCACTCTGTAAGCTTTGTAACACAAGAAACAACACGAGATGAAAATACGCCTTAAGGAACAAGGGAAGAGGCCAAGCCAACAGAGCAGGAAAAGAGACCCAAAAAATCAGGAGGGGGTTACCAAATCTGCCTGTATTTCTACTCCTTCATATTTCCTTACTGCTACTATTTTGCACAAATGTTCTGCAGTTATAACACAGAGATCTCACAATCCAGAGGGAAAACTAGAAATATGTCAACAGTGGCATTTTCCATTGAAAACTACATAAACTTTTAGGAAATAAAGTTAATCAAAACAACCTTCTGAATTACCCTGACCTCCAGTTTACTTTCTTTTTAATAAACACCAAGGAAGGTTTTAGGTCACCAATCTCAGAATGCTCAGTATTTAATTAGCATTAGGCACACGACCAGACACTGTTGGATCTAACTTGTGTTTTGGGACCTAGAATTGTAGGCTGTGACAGCACCTGGGGACAGTCATCCATCCAGGGGAATCACATTTTCTCTGGTTATGAAAACCCTCTCTGTAAATTGTTGTGTAATCCTAATTCTGTTTTTAAAACACTGAATGCAATGCTGTTCCTCACGGCACTGTTACCTTAAAAACAGATTAGTTTTAGTACATGTAGACACTGATGCTTTTTTTTTTGGTAACACCTTATGCGCAAAAAACTTTTCCTGTCCCTGCCAATATCCCAATTTGCATGCTTTCTGCCTCATCAAATGGAACTGCTCTCTGGAAATTGGGGCATAAGCTGCCACTTGCACTCATGAATATGTGCTGCTGCTTTCATTTAGCACTTGACATTCTAATGTGCTCTTGAGCAGTTCTGCAGGTGAAAAGGCCAGCCATTATCAGCAGCCACGGGAGATAAGAAATATATGGGAAAAGCTTATCTGAAGGCCAAGAATTTCAGCTTTAGCAGGTTTTTCACATTATTGGGTCCTTAAAAATAAGCATAGAAGAAGCTTTTCTCCCTCTGTCCTGCTAGAGATGGATCTCTGCATATTCACAGCAACCTGCCCAAAGGAGTCCTGTGCTGCATGTGCACTGTCCCCTGCACTTCACAGGGTAAGAACTGAGACAGGGTGACTCTCCCACAGACACTGCAAGGGCTTCAACATGTTAAAAGGTGCCTCAGTGCAACAGGACTCAGAAAAGCATGTGGGTGTCTTCACACCTGCTCCACAACAGGGTTAAACACTCTGAACTGTCAGTGTAACAATGGAAATAAAGCCATTAAAGTGACCTCTTGAAATAATGTGTGCAGTTTAACACAGTAATTCATTAATTTGTAATTTATCTCCAAATACACACTGAATGTATCGACAGAATTGTATAAAGCACTTTTCCTGGTTGAAATGCATTTCCTCTGGTAACTGCAGGTTTCAAGGAAACAGCCTCGTTACAGCTCCGTGGAAATGGAGAAGGTTCAGCAGAAGAGGGGTCACGTTGGCTCTGCTCACATGATGAACACAGATCTGGGTTAGAGCCTTGGGCTCCATCCACCACGCTGCCTGTCACATGTGGCTGGTCAACTGAGTGCTCTGCAGGGTCATATTGTGTTTAGCTTAATCAATGGACTCAACCAACTGGAAGGGCTCTCTCTCAACTGAGAAGTTACCTGGCAAGAAATGCGTACCCATTTTCACATCAGATCCTCCTCCCATGGAAGACAGGCAAAATTCCCACTGGCTTCAGAGAATTCAGAGTAAACCTACCAGCAACTTAGCCAAAGGGAAATTAATCTTGTTTTTAAATCCAGGAGATTCAATTTTACACCCAGTTTTGAAGTTTTACCTTTCTTTATTCTTTTGTCATTTTTCCTGCCTGGCATTGGTTTTCCAAGGAAACCCATTCATCTCTGTATTTGTGGGACTGACAGAGCTCATCACCAGCTCACAGAAATGATGGAGATAAACAACATGCAGTTTATTCAGATTAATGGTTGTGACGACTCTGAGCTCATGGCAGGAGCAAACAAAGGGCCTTTACAAGGTAATGATGCCTATTGCTCTGGTGAACTATGAGCAACTTTTACAGAGTGGAAATTGGCAATAGAAAGACTCACTATCTGCTAAAGGCGTTTATTAATAATAAGCCTTCCTAAAGAAAACAGGGGATTTTGAAGACAAATTGCCAGCCTCATCTCCTTTATCTGGGGTGCTCAAGGAAGTGGTTCTGCCAACAGAGTAACTCAGAGGAGAGTTTTCAAGCAAAGAAACGGTGCTCGAGGAGTGAGACAGCCTGTGGCTTCCCAAAAAACCTCACTGTGTTAGTGCACTTGCTAATCAGTGTTCACTAAGACAAAACCAAGTAGCCTGAGTTATTGTAATGATGACAGCTTGGTAAAAGTTATGTAACGCACTACCCCAAAAAGCCACCAATAACTAGTATGGTGCTAGAAATTCAGGTATCTTCGGAAAAGCCAAGCCTAAAACAATCCTGGAGGTGAAACTCACGCTCCAAGTCCTCCATAGCTAGAAAAGCCCCATGTACAAGGCAATGACAGAGTTATCAACTCTGGCAAGCTCTCGTTGAAACACATTTGAAATCAGCTTCTCAGGAATGAGGAAAACGTGCGTTCTGCACTGAGACACATAGGGGGTTGTCCTTCCATGGACTAAATTCAGTGGAGATGCCCATGGATCACTGGATGAGTGCATCTGAACTTACATCTGTTTATGCCTGTCCAAACTGGCTTCAGCAACTGAATCCACAGCAAGATGGTTCGTCATGTTGGATGCATTTTCTTCTATGAGAGACACTCCAGCAAGCTGTGAAATGTGATGGCAATTCCTTAATAAAATGCTCTTAGTAATTTTCATTGTTAATCACATCTCTATCTCCTCCTGCCAACCCAACACTCCAAAGCATTCATATATGAGTGTCATCAGAGGTGCCTCCTGGAGTTCTCCAGCCCTGGCAGCCAAGCACGGCACACAGAATTTATTGGAGTAATCCAGGAAGGCAGGAACAAACTCTGGTGTTCTAAGATGTGATGCTCACTTCAGCTGTTCATAAAAGTGCAAGAATAAGTAAACAATTTGGGATCAGGTATTTGAAAGCTGAGTATTTCAAGATTTCACATTCTGATGGAGAGAATTTTATTCAAAATCTGACGGTACTTCAGGTTTGCTGGGAGTAAAAACAAGCACATATGAAATGAATAATTGAGAAGTGATTTTGTGTGGCCACAACTCTGTAAGGGCTGAGTTCAAGTAGACTGATCCCAGCACTGTATTCCGTTCTCATTGGAACTGGTATAATCCTGGAGTACTTTGATTAACCATAGTGGGATTACTCCAGATTTGCATGGAAGGCAGGTTGGCTTTGAACTGCATCCTATGAGCAGTATGAACTAGGACACTGGCTACTTAAACACGTGGCACTCAGACAGAAGCCTTTCTACAGTGTTCAGGTAACTGAGGCAACCCCAAGGACAAAGAAACCTACACAAAAAACCAACACAAATAACAACAAGATTCGGTTATTTACAGGAACTTTCCAGATTCACAAGAATTAGAAATATGGCTATGAAAACTATATTTTTCTTATTGATTCTGAAATCATTAATCATGGTGCAGAATATGAAAACAATCATTTAGATGCAGCTGGAAAAATAACTTATCCACAGCTGAACTGGAACCAACTCCTTAGAAATCAGTAAATGAGCAAATTTTTAATCATTACTAAGTGCAAAATTATGCAGAAGTGCTCGGGGTTCCCAGACTGCACTCTCTCCAGCTGTCTTTAGCAAACAGGCTGGGAAAAGGAGGAATATATTTTCACTGCAGCTATTGCTGTCTGTGCATCTCTGTCTTACCCAGTACACCAAGGCCCTTTGCTTCATCCAGAATATGGAAGGATACTCCAATGCATCCTTTCAACCATACAGGTGTAGAAGCAGACTGTGTGCCTATGGGGAGATGTCCTTCCCTATTGTGATGGGTTTGCATGGAAAGGTTTCGGGGGAAGAAGGTTTCTCTGTGAAGAGCTTCCCCTATGTCCAATAGAGCCAATGTCCTGGAGCTGGCTCCAGGAGGGATGCCCTGCTGGCCAAGGCCGAGCCCATCAGCAAGGATGGCAGTGCCTCTGGGATAATGCATTTAAGAAAGATGGGGTAAAAAGGTGTAGCAGAACAGCAGCAGAGAGAGGAGTGAGAACATGAGAGAGAAGCAGCCCTGCAGACCCCAAGGTCAGTGCAGAAGGAGGGGCAGCAGCTGCCTCAGATGCCAGGGCAGAGACTCCCCTGCAGCCCGTGGTGAGACAGCTGATCCCTGCAGCCCAGAGAGATCCATGGTGGAGCTGAGATCCACCGGCAGCCCACACTGGAGCAGGGGGATACCTGAAGGAGCCTGTGATCCCATAGGAAGGACCTGTGACCCTGTGGAGAGAGGAGCTGAGGCTGGAGCAGGTTTGCTGGCAGGATTTGTGACCTCATGGGGGACCCACACTGGAGCAGCTCATGAGGAACTGCAGCCCATGGCAAGGACCCACACTGGAGAAGTTTGTGAAGGACTGTCTCCCTTGGGAGGGACCCTATGCTGGAGCAGGGAAGGAGAGTGAGGAGTCTTCCCCCTGTTCAAACAAGCACAGAGGTTTGACAAAAGCTGCCCCAGAGACACTGTCCCCACCACAGAGCAGAGATGTGATCAGGCCAGCCTGTTATTGCAGCAGGCAGCTCTGGCCCCGTGGCTAGTTGACCTTACTACACAAGAATCTAAGGGCTCCTTCCTGTGAATAAGACAGCAAGATTATATTTCATGATCAACCCAAATATAGTATGAGAGAAATGTTGCTTTTGTTCATAAAACACAGCCATGAATCAATAGTATAGTAACACCACTCCTGAAAAGGAAGAAAAGTTTCCTTTAAAATAACAAAGCAAACTGAAGTATGATTCTGTGATTCTAAATTTTCCTTAAAATGTAATTTAATTGTACAATGCCAAAGTATGTATCAGATATTAAGTTAACAAAATACACTATTAACTTGAACTGTACAGTAGCCCAGCAACCTATCCATAAGACAGGACCATGACTAGCAGCACATTTGTTTTGGATCCTTCACAAACACTGGTTGTTTGCTAAAGCACAACAAATTGATATGTTGCTCCCTGTGCAGGATAGTCAGGATTTCACTTTGTGAATCACAAATCAGACTGTGTTTAATGTTGGAGGAGCACCATTAAAACACCTTGCAAATGTCCATGTCACAGGTGTTTCGCTGCAGATTCTGCCCCAATGAACACACAGCTGGTTCTCATCATACAGGGCAGAGTTCAGATAAAAGGAACATGAGACATGTTGGTTAATCAGCGAGAAGACAAAAAGAAAAAAAAAATTATGCTTCTGTCTCTAACTGTGTTTTCTGCATCACTGAACGCTGAGACACAATGTCATTTATTTCAACCATATAAACCATGACCACGTATTTGCAGATGCAATTACTTCAACTTTATACTCACTAGCTTGGAAACAAGCCCCATTTGTCTCATTCCTCAAGGAAAATAGGAGCCATAATGCAGAAGTGGAGAATAGAGATGTCACATCCATTCAATTCACCCTCGCAGCTTCCTTGCCTCCTGCACCAATCCCTGTTCCCGAGTTCCTGGGGACAAGTTTGCTTACACCTTACACGAACTGATCTGCAGTGGGATTAGCTTTGTGGGATAAAGAGACCAGGGAACAGGGAAAGAGGAGAAGGTGCCAAAGTGGACAAGCATCCAAATACAAATCCAAAATACAAATTAGATCTTCCTAAGGAGCATCTCTCAGAGAGGAGCAACAGCTCCAGTCTGTAATGCTCTTTGCAAATACTATTCCTATGCTAAATAGCCTGTTGCAGGACATTTTACTTATTCAAATTTACCCATAATAGAAAGCAGCAGTTAACTACTTAAGAGTAGAATAGTTCCAAACAGCTTTTTGTGCATCCTTCCAGTCATTAGCAACAACACTATAAGCCTTTCTTTCGACAAATAGCAAATTTATGCAGCACTGAAGTCCCTGAAAATACCAGAGTATGTTCTCAAGGAAGAGTAGAAGAATTAGTCATTGCTCATGTACAATTTCCAAACCTCACTGAACTATGGCAAGGCAAAGTCCAGTGTCAAGATCTAGATTCACTTTGTCCTTGAAGATTATTAAGTTAGTGAGCAAAATGAAAGAGTAATAAAGGGGAAAGATCAATCAAAAACATAAGAAAAGAATAATTTTCCTAAGAAGAATATTGGGGGAAAGAATCATTGTGTAAATGCAGCACAAAAGACACCAAAGCAGAATAGCTGGATGTCCCTGCAATGGTGACATCCATCCTAGTCCTAGGACAGGGACAGAAATCTATTTTAGTATCTTTGCTACACAGATACATTCTTAAGACACTAACACTTCAAAGGCTGAAACATTAATAAAAACACACACACAAGGCATTAGCATTGTATCTGTATGTTGAAATGCATTTTCACATGGTCATGCTGATAAAAGCAGATAATCCAATTAACGAGATAAATAATTACAGATGCACTTCATGGAAGAGCATGTTATTCCACAAAAATTGCTGTAATTACTGGAGGTGCTCTGCAAAGTATTATCCATTCCTACTGGCTGAATCTTAAAACTTTGACTCAGCTGTTAAGAGAACATCCTAACAAGGAATGTCAGCTATGCCCCTAATAAATAACCTTGGAAAGAAATGGCCAGTTTATCAACGAAGGGCACTGTCCATCTTTGTGTAAAGTCAACTCTCTACACCCTGGACATAAATCCAGTGCCCATCAGATAAAGAGAAAGCAGCCACATTAATTGCTGGAAAAACACCTGTAACATCAGTGACAAAACAAGGAAAAGGGAAATCACTAATGCCCTAGTGGGTGTGGATCCCAGAATGATCTAAGCAATTCCAAAAAGTAAACAGGTAAAATAAATGTGAAATGCTAAGAGGTCACATAACTAACCACATTAAAAATTTTCCTGTTCCTCCTGAGCTAGATACTTGAAAGTAAGTATGGGAAACCTGTTTTATTAGAGGCAGCTAAATACAAAGTCTAATTCCAACTTTGATATTTCCACCACAAAGTCAGTCATTTTTACTGAATTTCAACTTTAAAGCCATACTGGATAACAATAAACAGCAATATTTGAATTATTTCTGTCAAACTGGCCTAGAAAAGTGGGACCTATTTGACATCTCCTATCTATTTAGCTACAAAAACTGATATAAATATTTTTCTACTGTAGATAAGCAAAAAAAAAGCTAAATGCTGCTGTCTAGAGACATTTCCTTAGAAGTCCAATGATAACAGAACATTACTGACAGAACACAGATATAAGAAAGAAGATTCTTATTACTACATGGCAATTTGTTTTCTCTCTTCCCCACCCCCATCAGCCCTGACATCCTTGAACTATCCAATTTATTCAGCCTTTCCTCAGAGCCATGGTTTTCAGGCCTTGATCCTTCTGGCTATCATCGTTGAGGACTAGCTGGTCCAAACCTTTCCAAAGTGCAGTGTGCCAAATGGATGAAATCATTCCAGAAGAGGAGGGGGAAGCCTGGAGCATTTCTCTCCCTCACTGCTGGAATTCAGAGTGGACAGCTCGGATGGTGTTTGCTATTTGCACAGTAGTCACCAGTGTGGACTGAAGTTCATGACCTGCTGAGGTTCTCCAGCCTCTTCCTGCAGAACTCCCACTGGCCACTCTGCTCTGCTGCTGCAGGGATCGTTCTCACCTCTGCTGTCCTTGTTCTTACCAAGTTGTCTTCACATTTTTTCAGTTCATTTCCCTAATTTGTAAGCATTGCTTTGAATGCTAATCCTATCCTCCAGAATGCCTCCAGCCCTTCAGTCCTGGTGTTAATCTGCAAATGTAATCATCACGTTCTCTAATACCTCACTGAACTATTAATGAAGTTATTAAACATTTGCAGCTTGTGTAGCCCTGTCTGACACAGGGATGTAGCTCCACATATGGCAAATTTAGGCTTTCTGATAACAGGGTTTTAAACTACCTTTTCTGATCTCCCAAGCTAAAGCACGTTCCACAGGAAATAGTGCAGGATTCCTAATTCAGAGCACTGTTATCAACTCATGTGTGCATCCTTATTTTTCTGATGAAGAGGTAGGTCATAGTGTGTTCTTTTTAGTCTCACAGTCTTCATTCCCACAGTGGAACCACCAATGCAATTCCATGAATTTCTGAACAAATAGGCAGGGAATAGATGATGAAAGATTCACAATAACTGATAAGAACACTAAAGTTTCTCTTCCCTCCTGTCTGGGAAGTTCTGTGTTGAACTGATATGTCAGTTCCTTATGTTTTAATTGTTGTTTGCATATTGCACATATCTTGAGACTACAGTAAACCTATTTTATTGAATAGAAAATAAAATATCCAGGAATCACAAAGTTTTATATATCAGACTAGTGAAAGAAGATAAAAGCAAAGGACCTACTATGCAGCAAAATGATGAACTGCACTGCTGGTTATTTCTGCTAATTACAGGATCTGTAATAGCCAAAAAGCAAGATGCTGAACATGTAGAGTACACCCTCCAACTCTGTGCCTTTCTGTCCATTAATCCCTGCATTTGTATGGGTCCTGTAACAAGGCTGTACAAGTTCTTTCTGTGTTGCAAAAGACCTTTCCTTTTTCTTTCCCAGTTACCCCTTCATTACTTACTAGACATAAACTAGGCTATAAATGCCCTAATATGTGCATCTGCACTCCCTGAACAAAGGCCCTTACAAGTTTTAGTGGCAAGTTTTGGAGTTGCTCCATATCAATCCCTAGGTCCATGTCCACTCCCACTTGTCTCTTCAGAGATGCTTCATGTGCAGGTCTCTGTAAGGCTGGCATTGACAAGCACTGCCAGTGGTGGGCAGATGACACACGCTTCTCTTAAGGGAAGAATGGCCACAGTCTCAATTAATACATTTATTTTTCTCTTTCCAATATGCCACCTCTCAAGGAGTAGCCACGACAAACCCTATTTCACGAGACTTCTGCATTGGTATGCCTCTGGTGCAGCAGCATTTGGAGCATGTCCACAACGTGCTGCATGCAAATGGCTCTCCCATGAGATTTTCAAAGCAACCCTTATGCCAGCGGCACATGAAGACAAGTTCCAGTAGTTCTGTGACAGGTGAAAACCACTTTTGCTCTGTGGTGATGAAAAGCATGAATAAATGCATATTATGGCAGGAAGTAAGACCGTGTCTTTGGGTCTGTGTCAGCAGTGAAAAGGTTTCAGTGTAAGAACTGTGTTGTTTTGCCTGCATCTGCACCAGTAGAAGCTGGTCCTTTATTTGCAAGTATGAATTACCTGCTGTTGCAGCTCAGTGCTACTATTAAGAATCACTTTGGCCAGTGTGATGAGGGGAGAAAGGCTATGAATGGAAAACTGTCTGGACTCCAAGCAGGTGTGAAGTCTGAAAGATGCAGATGACAGTTTGATCAGGCATCTTTCTTCAGGCTGGGTGCTTCGGTGTAATGGAACAGACTTGCTTCATGGAGAACTTCTAATGCTGCTAAATGGTTATTTACAGACACATAAATAGCTGGAGCTCTTAAAAATAATGAACACAAACATGAGAGTTCTTTTTATAGCCCCCCCTCTTCTGTTCCTCATGCATGGGCTACAAGAAAGACTTTGTAATCTCTGTATTTTATCCCTGGAAAAGCAGAGAAGAAAAAGAAATCAGTCAACAACACCAAACAGGCTATAGCAAACATTGACTTCCAAAATGTGTCTGATGTTTTGGGATGCTTCTCTTTTTGAACATTCAGCTTGAAAGACAAGAGGGGGACTTTGCCTTCCCAAAGCGCTGAGCATGCACTGTCTGTAAATCACATCCTCTTTAAGATCCTGCATGTCAGACAGAAGACAGCTGTATTTGAAAATCTGAGATCAAAGTTTTATTGACCCGCTTTAAAATATCATTGGTGATAAGTTACTGCTGCAATAGGAAAGCAAAACCTGTAACTAAACTTCCCTAGAACTTCCAACTACGAGAATGTACAGATTCAAACAGAAATCTAGGAACAAGGATGGCTAATTATCTTTTTCTAAGTCTCTCTCAGATAGTATTAATATATTGAATCCTGACTTGGCAGTTCACCTGGGTGCTATTTTTGCAAACAGACCAACACACAACTCAAACCATGCAAAACCACGTATTTTGTAGGTAGAAATTTTGAGATACATGAATTAGATGAGGAAATATTTTTGGTGAATAAGACTACTTAAAAACAAACAGAGAAATTACATAAGAACTTTTGTCATTGTGTTTGTTTCAATTTTTCTGTCTCTATAAGGGGGAAATAATATTCCCCTACTTGTAAAACAGGGTGAAAACTCTGGAGAAAGGAGCTGTACTACTAGGAAAACCCCCCAAACACTGAAGATATCCAGGCATTTTTGAGAATATAATTTAAAGAAAGGACTAATGCTTATTTGCTCATTCTCTTCCCCTTCCCTGTCTGCTCTCTTCCTACACATACTCACACATACTTGTAGGGAGCCAACAGTGGAGGAAAAAGAGCACCAACCAGGCAAGACCCCAGAAACTGTGCTCTTAAAGCAATGAACAGAGACACCAGAGCTACTTCTCAGATATGGAACTGGAATCACACACGTGACTAAAGACAGAACTTACAGTGGGAGCAGATCTAATACAAACATGTCAGAGTTCTGAAGCTGCTGGAGGAAAACAGCTGTGACCCAGCATGGGCACAGACTTTGGGTGGGTTCTTTGTTGTCTCCACGGGCTGGGTGTGATCCATCCCCACGCTCCTGAGCCATTCCACTCTGCCAGAAGGCAGCTTTCCAGTTTTGCTAGGAGTGATGGCATATTTTGTGGCATTAGACTTTAGTGACATGGGAAACTCAATTCATAAGCATTTCTTGTAACTCTGTGTTTAAGAGACGTCCTCGGGCAGTTTTCACGTTTGTACATTGCAGTGATTGTGGTTTTATTCTACTGAACTGTTTCCACTTATGGTTTTACGCATCACAAAGTTCATTCTTGTTTTGACATTCTCAAAAATAGAGGTGAGATGCAGGATATGGTATTAGAGTACACAACAGTAGTAACTAACCTCATAATTTATATGCATTAAAGAAAAACCAAAATATGCTTCTGTACCTTTACCATTGTCAGTCTTGACTTAGTGACAAGGATACAAACACAAAAGTTCACTGAACAGGTTCATCAAGTTATCCATCAATGGCAGAAGTCTAGGTCTCCATTCCCAGTTGTCCATGTTGTACCTCAAGTCAAGCATCTCTTTATGCCCACATCAAAAATACAATTTTCTATAAATATTGCAAAAAGAAGTTTAAGTTAACAGGAGTGTCATATGAATAAGGAGTTATTCTCATGCCGAGAAAGAAACAAAAGATGAGTATGACCAATGAGTTGAGTCAGTAAATTAAAAATTAGAAGGAAAGTAAGTGAAAAACTCATTTACACCCACTGAAAAGGCTGACACTGTCCCCAGGGGATATGGAAATATACACAGGTCTTTGCAGAGAAGGGAATTCTGCTGGAAGTGAATAACAGGTGCTGACTCACTGGAGATGGGGAACCTGAACCCACTATTTCACTGGTTTTGAGATTTCCATCCAAGAAACTTTGGAAAGAAGTGTGACTTTGCTTTGTACAGGAACATTTCTGTCACCTGTGTCACTGTTCAGTCTGTGCTTTCACTCTTGCACTGTGGGGAAGAGGAGGGAAAGGGTACAGAATAATTGAGGGTTTTGCACTTGATCAGCAGTTTCTCCTTCCTAACTGCAGAGTCTCAGATGCTCATGAGCCTCCAAAATTCTATGGAACCCTTCTGCCCGCGGAGAGGGCTGGAACAACAGGATCAGGCATTTAGCCATCAATTTAATAATGTGAGAGATGACACTGTTACAGCACTATATGCTGAGAATACTGCCTAAGGCAGATGTATGCCAAGAGGAAAATGTGGAAGATGGATTTCTTGCTGCCTGCAAAGGAAATGAAGCAAAGGATATGTATGGTAGTCAGCAAGACCTGCATCTTATCAATAAAACATTAACCATGACAGCTGCAGGTGGAAATGCCATTCCACTGAAGTGTTGTTAGTTTTCTCCAAGCCTTCTCTTCTTAAATATGCTTACTGATTATATAAATATTATCATTATTAAAGAAAAAAGCCCACAGAAATATATATCAGATCCCCTGATAGAGGTAGCACAAAGTATCTGCAGCGTTTCCTAATTTTCAGTAGGATTTGTGCTTTTAAGTACTTGTCTCTTAGAGGAACCATTTTCATCCTCTCAAAATAATTTTCCTATTGAAAGGCTCTTGATTTTATTTATAACTGCATACTCCAACTAGAAAGAGGAAGTATATTGTCATAAAATATTGGGAAATTAAGTATCACAAAGACAGCATCAGAACTCAGCCCCATTGGTTTGTAGAACTCTTACAGTGAAAAAAGAGTGTTTAGTTGTTGCTTATTAAATCCTCAGGTTCAAGACTGACATTGGGAACTGTCTCTTTGACCTGACATCATCTTCATTTTATCCCCACCACAGCCAGTGACAGACTATGATCCTGACTAACCCTGACTCCCACTGCAAACATGGCACCTGAGTCTCCTCCTTGTTTCACCAGTGTAAGTGGAGCAACTCCACTGAAACCAGTGAAATTATGTGATTGCAAAAGCTGTGGAGTATCAGATGTGGTTTGAGAGAACTGCAAAAAACCAAAAAGCAGGTTTTCCATGACCTGATACACCTGCCTAACCTCATGTCCTGCTGTATGTTAATGTGTAGCTCTGCCTTGCAATCAAGTTTGTTATACACAGGTAATTTCTAAGTCCTTTTTAAATGATCTGTAAATGAACTTTCAAAGGTATTCATTCTGTTTCATGACAGAAGGTCTCACTACTGGCATGAACCAGACTTCAAATAAGACTTTATGAGAGACTCTGAAGATTTAACAAGCTGCAGTGTTATCTCAGTCTCCAAAACACATTGGCACAGGATGATCTGTGAAACAGAGCCATATCTTTGTGGTGAAGCTGTAAATGTAGCTACTTCAAATATTTATAGTGCAGCTTACCTGGAAGTGTGTAAGGCCTGGGGTGCAGCTCTGACCTGCTGCTGGACACTGTGGGTTGTGTACAAGTGGGCTCCTCAGAAATGACCATGGCTGTCTAATGTTCCCCATTCCAGAGTCACAGAGGGTGCTGAGCATCCACAGGAGCTCAGGAGGGGAACACAAACACTAATAAACCAACAGCTGAAGTTATCCTGACAGTCTCAGACGCAGCCCATGGATCTGCTGAAGACAATCCTCTTTTGTTTCCAGCTGTGTTCAATATTCCATCCTGGGAGAAGGGGGGATGGATGCATTTTCATGCTCCACTGGTTCCACTCTCCTCTTACACTGTGTGTTATTGTTGTCACCTATTTGTGTTTCCTCAGACTCCCTCCAGACTCGCTGGGGCCTGAGTGGACTGTTTGGTGTTCACATACTGTGCCATATGTGGTGCCACAGGCTGGCACTGCACACTGAGCAGTGTGTATTGTGTATTCTGACACCTCCAGAGTGCCCCTGTTCGAGCATTTATCTGTGAAATTACAGCAAAAGAAAAGCCTCTCGTTTTGGCTCAGAAATCTAGTTGTATGGATATAATCAATAAAAGCAATCAATCGATGCCTGACCACTGTCGATACACAATTTTGACGTGACAAATATTTTTGAACTGTGTGGAGAAGAGTGAAATTAGTGTTCTCTTATGTGTCCTCCCAAATCATCTTTATCAGATTTCTGAATAGCTGTCCTTACACAGATAGTGGCTCAATTTCACAGATGCATCTTGTACCATCGTTATTTTAGAGGCTGAAATAATACTCTACCACTAATGTACTGCCTTCTGGATTTCTGATCCCAATGAATTTTGAATTTTAGACATGCCTTCCCATTATTTCATACTATTTGTTGTATTCTCTTTTTCCACAGTTAAACCAGAACTATTTGATGTGTTAAACATAGACTGGCTTAAGATGAACAGAAAGCTAATCAAATATTTACATGATGGTGATTTGAACATGTGCAGTACTAACACACTGCATGCTTCTCACTGGTTGAATTAAAAACTTCTGTTACAGAGGTAGTTAATTAAAGAGATTTGCTAGATGGGGATTGATAAAGCGAAAGAAATAAATTACTGATATCTCCCTTTGCAGGCTCTGTATTGACTGTATGAAGAGCTGCTCGCAGGGTTACAGCTGACAACCCAAAGGGAAGGTGCATTTCAGCTCCTGTGCAAAGGGAATTGAGGAGGAATTGATGTTGGTTTTTCTGCATCTCTGATGATGGGAATTCTCTCTTCTTCTTTAATGTTGGGGGAAGATGAAAATGTCCAATTGTTTAATGGTTTTCACACAGCTGCCATACTAAGCAAGTTGTAAAGACAAACCACTCATGAGTGGTAGCTGGAAAAAAATACAGTGAATTCTCTCTCTGGTTAGGGGTTTTTGTTTGTTTAGGATAGTCAGTTTATTTGAGAATTTATTCTCCGAGAAGAAAGGTATTGCACAGATAAGCATTTTTATATCCTATCTGCCATATCTCAACAAGATCTAAAGATTTAAAGGCTTCACATGCATGATTACAGTCTCGCTTATGCCTAGGCCATTATTTTTCAGATTTAAATGTCTCTGTTAATAATGTGTTTTTTACATTCCTTAAAGGGCTTTAGCCAGCCTGAAGAACCAACTAACATCAGATTTCCCTTTTTAAAATGGAAGAGAACTATAATTTTAAAACGCAGTATTTACTTTGTTCCCATTTAATCGAAATCTGATGTATTTAGAAGCCTCCTAATTTATATTCAGGATCACCATTTCAATACCAATGATCAAAATTTCATACATATTTGTGCTCAGCAGCCACTGTGTGCATACTGATGAGCCCTTCCCAAGGCACTCCTGTGGCACTCACGTTTGCAAACCATATGCTGACATGGTGGTCTTTCAGGTGAAGAACTGCACACAGACACACTGTCCCCAGACCATCCCAGTGACACTGTCAGTCCAAGCCTAAGATAAAGCAGTGAAAAGGGGATGCCAAATGCAGGAGGGGGGCACAGGCTCTGTGGAAGCTCCTGTGCTTGCAAGCCTCTCTCAGGAAATCAGCCCCTTCTCTTTTGCTGCAAGGTGAGGTCCTGGCAGTTTTTGCAGCAGAAGTCTCTATTTTGTTAAACAGGCTCTCTCCTGAAAAGGGAAAAACCAAGGCTTCTCACTGAAGGGAAATAAGTTCATGTTACCACTTGCCTCTGATCTGCACCACATACCTTTAAAATAAGTACTGAGTACCCCCCTGCCTTGAGATGAGATGAGGTCAGCCCCTTCCCACAAAGCTGGTGGCTCCAGATTTCATTCCCAGTGACACGTGAAGCTCCCACTGAGATCAGGGCCTGCCATGGGAAGGGAAGTGTGTGGGCACCGTGACTGCTCCCCCTCTGAGAACTCCTCAGGTGGGGCAGAGGGGAGGAAGTGTGAGCACCTCCAGGAGGAATGACTCCAGCCAGGCAGAGAAGGGTTTCTCAGAGCAGCCTGCCATGGCTTTTTGATGCTCACGCCAGAAACCAGCAGAGAGGGGCACTGAATTCAAAGCTATATGGACTGCAGGCCACTTGTGCCTTTGCCACATGAACTGTCTGTGAAATATTTCTTTCCCAGACCCCACAAGAGCAAAGGATCTCTTTCTTTCACAGGATACTGCTTGTTGGAATTCACATCAGAATGCTTAATGGCTATCGAAAATAGAGAATAATTGCACAAGTTTTTTGACTGTTTCAGGCTCTGCTGTGCAGAACACAGACAAATCTACTCTCTAATAATGTGATTTCAGCTGCACAGTAGCAAACCCAGCTTTGCACATCTGTGATCCTGCTCTTCATGGACTGATTATCAGCTTGCCATTGTATCACAAAGTTTTTTCAATTCTCTCTCTTTTGCTAGTGTCTATATTCTACACAAAGAACTTAATAAAGGACATTAAGCTGTTTAGGTGGGAAAAAAAAAAAGTCAGGATTCTTCCCTGTAATTTCTAGAAAACAGTATTTCCTCAGCCACACTGATTTCTAATACAGAGGCAGGCTGAGTGCCACAGTGACAGCACCCTTCAGGAGCTGCTGTACAACACTGCAGTGTTTTGGGTTGTATTTGTTGCTTTGTTTTGCAGAGGACTGCACCAGGGCTTTGCTTGCACACTTGCTGCTAAAAGCTATTTATTACTTTCACAAGACACCTAAAAATTGACTAGTAACATTGCCTGTGAACTGCATGCCCTCTTTAATGAAAGTATTTCTCCATTTGAAAAAAGAAAAGGAATCACATTTGCCTTTAACAGCTCCTTCACAAGAGCTTTCCTACAGAAACTGTCCTGTTTTCACTCAAGAGCTTCAACCAATTACAAAGCCTCTTCACACAAGTTCATGAGTCCTTTCTTGGCAAAGTTTCTGGATCTGTGGATTTGTTCACTCTGGATCTTCTACAGGAAAACAGAATTATCTGTATGTGGGATAAGGTAGAGGATATGGGGATCCACAGTGCTTATCAAAAAACCACTTATTTTAGCAATTCTTTCCAATTTTATTTCAGTTCTGTGTAACCACCAGTATGTACCAGTATTGTTTATACACCAAGACACTGGTAAAAAGAAGCTCTATTGATCCTAACCCAAGATATGGAGTTTTAAAAGACCACTAAACACAAGGGGAAAGGTACAAATTAATAAGCTCTGGATTGCAGCCTTAGCAAGAGTCATGCTTGCATTTCCTTATATACCTCACTATCACCCCACTCAGCTTTATTATCACTAACTCTGTCTTCTTGCATTTTGTACAGTCCCTTCTCTTTTTCACATTGCACAGCTGTTCTGAATTCTGCAGGAGCCTTAAATTGTGTCTCAGAGGAAATAAAAATATTTCTGTTAGATTCAGCAGACGAGCCCTGCCAAGCAGGGGAGGGTTTATAAGTACAAGTCAACTCGAATTCAGGTTTTCCCCCCATAGCTGCTGTACCTGCAGGGGTAGGGATGATCATACACCTGCCCATCTGCTTCAGCCCTTCTGACAGGCTGGGATGGAAAAAATCAGCTCCCAGAATACCTGATCATTCAGTCCTGGGTTTAGAGGTGCCATTCTGAATCCAAATCCAATTATTCTGCATCGGTATGTTAGCCAGGCAAACTATTTTATTGCCTTTTCTTCACCTTTCTTGCCTCATAGGTAGTTCTGCTCTTGTCTCTCGGGGCTTTTGCTTCAGTGGGAGATGCCAATTTAATACAGAGATTGTGTGATGGGATATGACTCCAGCTATCAAATACAAGGATCAAAGCCTGGACACCTGTTTTCATCTTCTGGTTCTATCAAATGAGCACTCAATCTCTTCCCATGGCACTTAGCCAATAAGATCACTGGTGGGTCATTCCAGAGTCAGCATCCGAGTGTGCAGTTGTGTATTAGCACAGCTCAGCAGGTCTCTCCTCTGCAATATTAGAATTTGGGGGAAATGCAGCTTGGAGAGGACATCAGTGCAAAGCTATCAATGTGCAAATGCATCAATGTAAACACTAATGTGGTTTGGAGTGCCGGAAAATAGCAATTACTGGCATGTGCTGTGAATAAGATATTCCACTGGCTGAAATATGCAGAGATGTGGGTGCACGTTTTCCCTCTCTGATTTCCCTGGCTGCTTTTCCAGTGGTGGTGCCTTAGTTTTTTAGCATTGCATAGGGAAAATGATCTAGTAACTGTTGGATTCCTCACTGTTGGTCCCATTGTTATGTTAGTTTTGTATGCCATGGTTTTGCCGCAGAATCCTTGCATTTCCTTTGATTGATACCTTGAAGATCTGCAAAATTAAGGTCCACATGCCCTTCCCTGAGCACCAGGACTCCTGTTCTCTCCCTTGCATTCTCTCTAAGCATGCTACCATATGACAAGCTGAAGAAGAAACCACACGAAACAGATTTTCCCTTGCAATACAAAGCAGGCTCAATTTGTAAAAAAACCAAAACTTATCAGAGAGAGGAACCTTCTCATGGCAAGAAATCTCTGGATGCTTCAGGAAGGATGAACCATTCTTTAATGAGGAGTTGCAGTGCTGAGTGCACAGTTGAGAAAGATCAAATATGCTACACTTTATAGGGCATAATAAGGAAGCAAAATCCCATACATCTCCAGGCGAGGTATCTCCTTGTGCCTTAAAGACCATATAGGAAATATTTTTAAATTTACCTAGTAGCAGCTTCCAGCATCTAAATCCCACTGCAAATCTTGCCCATTCTACAACTGATTCATCAAACTCAAATATGGGCTGAGTACATGGGGACAGAGATTAATGCTTGCCCAGAGTGAGACTTCCCTCAAGACTGGATCGGTCAGGGAACTGGAATCCATCAGGATTTTCTGTCCAGCACTGTGCATTTTCTAGTTGTCTTTTCTTTTGCTGAAAAGCACTGACTTACTTACCTCTACCTGGAGGCTTAGTGTGCCCCTCTCACACAAGCCTGTCTGTATTGCCATGCACATTTTCCACTCAAAAAGACAAAGCCTGTGGGGATGAGTGGGTTGTTAAAGCAGAACTGTGCTGCAGGGTCTCCTGTGTTCTTCCAAGTGTTCTGTGGTGGGTGTTTGTTTTTACTTCTTTCAGAATCCATAATGACTCCATCCTTTCTGCTTTTCCCCAGCGTTACCCACTGCACATGAAAGCAAAGTCAACAAGATCAGTGGAACTAATATCATACTGACTTCCTGGGGATAAGTAATCAGAATTCGAGCCATCAGGAATCAACCTAAAAAATAAGATGCTCCAAAATATCTGGCAACAAAAAGCCTTCATAGACATAAACAAATACCTTTATTTCCCTTCTGTTTTGCACACATTCTTTTTGATCCTTAGTGGACCAAGATATAAACCCAGTTATCTGTGGGAGTAAACCTGGACAGATAAATGGTCTGATGTCAATTAAGTCCTAATATTAAGGTGCTGCTAGAATGACTCTTCTCTGACTGAAGTGAAATGACTTCCCTGCCTATACCAGGAGAGAACCATTGTGAAAGCTTTTTACTGATCTTCCTGGAAAATGCTATTTATTAAAATAGTAGTTCACTGTTTGAAGTCTGGTGCAGAGGTTGGATTCTATCCTGATTCTGAACTATAGGGATATTTCTGCCTTAGGATTTCCTCTGTATTTTCTCCTTGCCAGGATGGAGAGGATTTAATTTAAACTCAGGCAGTGAAGATTTTAATGCAGAATTTAGACCTGGTGAAAAAAAAGCTGCCTGGAGTAGACCCATGTGGCTGTGATGAGAAAGAGGGTTACAAAGTCTTGCCTTCTATTAGTGCATGAGTTTATGCTTCCCAGCCACCTACAGTTTTTACTGATAGGACTTCACCCTTTCCAGACCTCCTAGCTGAGTTAAGTGGGCCAAATCTATCTCTGGTGGAGGCCCTGATAGTCTGTGGTATTAGCACTCTGTGACTGACGTGCTGCAAAATCAGATTAGGCACCCATTTCTCCAATGGCCAATCTCAGTAACCCTCGTGCTGCCATCCAGGCTTACAATTCCCTGCTCTCTTCCCTGTAGGATTCCATTTTAGAGAGGTCCTGCTAATCAGACAGTTTGGCTTTTTACTGGAATGAGCAGAACATAAGCTATTTTTCCTCTTCAAAATTGATTTAAATTGTACAGTACGTTCATTATCTATAGCATAGCTGCACACAAAATGCTTAATTGGTCTTTGGGACGTAGGAAGCAAAACACTGCCCGGTTAGAATACAGCTTGAAAGACATTTTCCTGATTAGGAATATAACTGAATCATCGTTCATTACCAGATCTCTATCTGGAGAGGGAATCTGGAGAGGTGGTTTCTAAATTATGGGGTTTATATTAATGATGTCTCGCCAACCAGACAGCCTGGCTGTGTCTCTGTACATGTTATCAGGATCTCTGACAGAACAAAGCTACTGACTAGGTAGCTCTTAGTAATTACTCTGCAGAGTGAGAGCTGAGGTCTTTTGCTTTTTTCTCCCTACAATTTTCTACTGAAAATGGGATCATTTTACTTAATCTTTTGTACTGCAAAGTTGGATGGAGTTTTTGATCAGCCTTTTGATGACACTTTCTTGAAAATGAACAGCTATATTGCATTTTTTTATTGTTCCAAATTATTTTGAATCTTGACAGATGAATTTATTTCTCTTTCTTTATGTCTCTCCTGTAGATTCGTAGTTGTCACAGCTTCTGTCCTCTTTGCCACAAGAACTGGGCCTGTCCTTACCTCTCCAAGAAATGGAGTGGAGGGGATACACTACCCAATTATGTTTTCACAGGATTCAATCAGCCGAGCTATGCTGATTTACACTCGCTGAGGTCTTGGATGACTATCTCTGAAATAAGCTGTCTCCTTGGTCAGAGAGATTTTCAGGCATATTACTTTACATGGGCAGTTTCTCCAGTAAATGAGCCTTGCCTGCCTATCTTTGAAGTTTTAGTCTAAAGTGGATCATTTCCTGAATCATTCACTGTATTATCAATGCTATTTCCATTAAAAAAACCCTCCTGTGACTATAACTCTTATCAGACCATTAACATTTGCCTTGAAACTCCACCTAAAGCTTAGGCCAGCCTGCAGTTTATGAGAGGAGCTGGAATTCTGTTGCTAGATTTGTTTCCTTATTTCTTTGCTCTTCCCTAATTCCTTTGAAACCTTCCCAGGCAGGATGATAAATGAGGGCTCCAGGATTCCCAGGCAGAGGCTGCAGAAAGGCAAAGCATGAAGAGGGAGAGACAGTTCTCTTATGCAGTTTCGTGCTTCAGCTCTTCCCCTCTCCTGCCTTCTGGCCAGAGAGCATTCAGTGTCTGTGGGTCCTGCTGAGAGGATGTAGAATAAAGGATATGCTATGTAGAGTCATTTTTCCTTCTCTCAGTAGCACACGGGTCCCTCCCCTTAGCCTTTCCCTCCTGTTGCTGCTAGATTTTGGCTCAGTACTAGATTTTTCACTCATGTTAACAAACATATGAGAGCAAGCTCCCTGAAACTTCAGTGTCTGTAAGCAAACTGTTCCTACTAAGAAAAACTAAATAAGCTGTAGTTGGTTTTAACACTTTTGCCTGGGACTGCGTGTTTAAAATTCTGGACAGGTTTGGCCTTGGGGCAGGTGGTGCAATGAAAAAAAAAAGAACATTCAGTATCTCTCCAGGAGAATTTCTCCTAAAGCATTGCTTATAATGAGTGCTTGCTACTCTGCTGGTTTATGCCAAGTGGAAAGGGAAATGTCAGAGACTCCTGATTTATTCTGTATATCCTTTTTACCTGTGGAACTTCTTGATATCATTCTTATTCAGATTATTTCTGCACTTCGTGCAACCAGAGTGAACTTGCAGGAATGAAATGTTTTAAATAAAGAGCATTTCACTATCTACTTTTCTCCCTTTGGGTCCTGTTCAGCAGGTGCTCAGAGACTGAACTGGCTCTGATCATGGAGTTCACAGTCAAATTCACCTGTGCTGCCTTAGGAATTCAGGTTGTGTTCCACAGCACCTTCTTACCAGAATCATAGAACTTCTCTGTTTAAACTTCAACATATACGTGTCTATCCTTTCCTTGCTTCCAAAAAATCCCAAAGGATTTAAAAAGATGGAAATTTCACCATTAATGCATTTCAGATATCAGTCTAACTGACAAGATATACTTCTTAGCTCTCATCTAACTTACAGTGTTTACCTTAATAATTAAAATAACAATCAACCCTGACAGCATTTCCAAGGATTGACAACCACCTGTGAGACTGGATCACTGAAGGCAAGGCCAAGATCTGTGGCTTCTGCAAGCTGCTCCCCAGCCAGTGCTCTCTGACGAGGTTTCTATTGCTATTTTAACCTCTTTTTTAAAAAAAAATAAATCCAATACACATGCTTTGTGTTATTCCCAACAGAGCAATCTCTCCTCCAAGGCATAATGGAAGAATGGGTTTTAATAGCAAAGCTGGACTGCAGCACAAAACATTGCTGAAAAAAATCAGCCACAGTTCTGATTAAAGTTGCTGCTCTGAGTACCAAGGGTTACAGTCAATATGGAATTGAATTTTCAAACAGCAGAAGGTGTTTTGCTTTTTCCACCCAATTAATTTCCTTTTTATTTTTTAAAGCCTTCCCCTTTGAGATTTTTTTTTATTTTTTTTATGGATACTCAAGGATTTTAGTGGAAGTTAGCTGTGAGTGGCATCAATGGAAATCCTGCATGCAGATCTCTGGGGGATTTCCAAAGCCTCACAAGCTCAGCCAAACATTTTCATAAATATTGCAAGGGGGTCGCAGCAGGTGAACTCTGCAGAACCTCAGAGAAAATTTCCACTGCAAAACTCCAGCAAGCACAGCTTCTGCTCAGCTCGTTGCAGGCACTGACTGTGCAGGGGAAGTGGAGCTGGTCCCCTAAATGGCCGCCCTTTTGCAGCAGAGACCCGAGGGGGGGACACACACCTGCATTTTGCTGCTCACCTGCAGCGTGGTGGGGCAGGGAGCTAAGGAAGGGGTTCTGTCCTCCACATCTCAGCACTGTTCCCGTGGGAGGAAATACTATCCCAACTTTCACTGTCAGCTGTGCACTCTAATGAATGACCTTTGCAAGAAACATTCATCATAAATCTGTGTCCCACCATTTTCACTGTCAATCTGCTCTTCTCACAACGCTGGGTTTCTTTCTTTCGAGGGTACAGGGAAGGTAAAAACTGCAGTGTGAGGTGCAGCCTTGGGAAAACCACCAGAAAGAACCTAAGTGAAGATGGAAACAGGTCCCCAAGGTGTGTGATTTATCATCTCAACAATTTGTGTTACTAGGATTCACAACACTAGATTCCAGCATCTCCTGCCTGGAATTTACTATCCCTCTATCTGAGCTGGGAGGACAAGCAGGAAATCTTCCCTACTGCAGCCAAAGTTCAAAGCCCAGCCTATTAGCTCACATCACTATTTATTTCATATTACATTAATATATAATATTGCTAATGCTTCTCTGTGGATTTCTCATATGTTAGAAGAAGCAAATAGATGTTTAGTTAACTAACAGGATTAAGAGAGTCTAAAGAAACCATTATAGAGTCACCCTGGCTTCACTGGGACTTTGTGGAGTTATCAAGGAGCCAAATACAAGACAAAACCAGCAGCATTTCCCTTCCCACATTGTGAACAGGATATGAATTCAGACTTACACCAGGTTTCCTACAGGAGTCAATCCTTATCTTCTCTTTCATCTCCAAAACACTGGGCCTGTTCTCACAACCTCCTAACTCTTCCAAATTTCACTTAGCTGAAAAGAAGCTGCATGGAAATTTTCTAATCTAATTAGTTTGTATCTCTCTGACAATTATTTTACCAAAGCTCAAATTATCATAAAACAAATTGTCATTCCTGTCATCTCCTCAATAACTTTAAGACCAATATTTTTGTGCTCTGACAGTTTATCTTTTACTGCTGTCACAATAAAAACATTTTTTTGCAAAACAATTAGCAAACATGAATGGTAGAAGTCAAAGACAACTTGAAAAATGAAAAATACACTAAAGTAGAGGGTCAAATTTT
This sequence comes from Campylorhamphus procurvoides, assembly GCA_013396655.1. NCBI lineage: Eukaryota > Metazoa > Chordata > Aves > Passeriformes > Dendrocolaptidae > Campylorhamphus > Campylorhamphus procurvoides. The sequence goes on along the minus strand of WBMV01003767.1, from coordinate 196,668 downwards.
TGAACAATTATTATAGCACTAAATATAGACCATAATTTGGGAGACCAAGGACCAAAATGATAAAGTGGGAAAACCACCTGTTCATATTATATGGGGGAAATGTGGTGAATTTAAGAGGGTGAAAAATAAAGCACATTATCATAAACACGTTTCTATAAACTGGATTTCTATAGGCAGCTGAAGAAAAAGCACCGAAGCCATGAGTACATGTATGACTTCGGCTATCATTCACTCTTCTAAACACTTGGAAAGACACCAGAGAGATCTGGCAGAGAGGCACAGAATTAGTTTTATTTTTCCCTCTAACAAACCTGTCTCTATGTGTGATAAGATTTTAGGAATAAGAAGTATAAATCCCCAGTGATTATTTAAGGATGTCATTTAGCCTTGTAATTCCTGCCGTCTGTTAACAGCCGCATGTTTAATTGATGGAGAGGCTTCAGGGGTGGGACGATTTATCTTGGAGCTCCATCTACTGATGGGACGGCGGCACGGCGTTATTGGGAGAACCAATAATACAGATAAACTGAGCCCCGGTTCCAGCCAGGGCAATCCCGCTGCGAGGAGGGACAAACAAACCAGAGCCCGGGGCAGGGCTATGGGTGCAGCCTGCGCACCCTCCAGCGTGACACGCACCCACCTCTGCAGGGCCAGGTGGTCACACCTGCACAGACACTGTCCAGCCCTTGGAGCGAACACAAACAATCAGATCACAAAAATTGGGTCCCAGGTTCTGGGATGAAGGCAGCCTTTTCCTGGGCTATCACACGCACCCGTTCTCCACACCACCCCAGTTTGAGGAAAGCACTGCACAGGCTGAGCACATTAGAACTGAATTAATATCTGTCACATACTTTCAGGCTTCTCCAGACAATACAAATAGAAAGCTAAGTACCTCTGACTAAGATTTTACTCAGACAGCTCCACCTTCACTTCAGTAGGACTAAATGAGATGTGTCAGAGTAAAGTAATTATTTTTTGGTCCATTATCATTTTCATAAAAGATATTCAGGACTCTATTTCAGAAATTACTCAAGCCTTTGTCTTTGGTATTCAGCATGAAAACCACTCAAAATAGATTTAATGCCAGGTCTCTTTAAAAAGAACTAAATTGTTTTGTCAAATAAAGTATACCTGATTGTTACAGAGACACCAAGGAAAATTAGACCTGTCTGAAGAATAACAGGGCATTTGGAAATACACCATATCCGAAATTCCAAACACTGGAAACAAGGCAGAAAGAACAAACACTTCCTCTGAGATTTTTAACTGTATAGAGACAGAGCACTGACTGCATATTGAGATCTGGAGATATTTTTCTTATTGTCTCCCTATTCTTAAGAAGGGATGGATGAGATGTGACTTGTACCCCTCTGATGGGGCATCTTGCATTGGTCAGAGAAGTTCTGAGAGCTGCTTCATTTTGCAGCCCTATTACTTTACATGGAGCAAAGTGCCCAAATGAACGTGGTCTTTTGCCATCTTGAACACAGCTCAAGGTGTTAAGAGTGGTCTACAGAAAGGAACATGTATCACTGCAGAACACAGTGAGGAGGCAGCAACACTTCCCTCCATAGCCTGGGGTGCCCTGCTGGAGTTTTATGAGGAATTCACTGCAGGAAAAACCTCTGGAAATGCTCTGGCTGTGCTAGCACTGCACACAGCCTGCTGGCAATGGAGAGAAAAGGGGATATGTGCGGTCAAAAATACAACATTTTTCCAGCAAAGAGAAAGAATACTGCAGGCAAGTGCAGTTACACCTGACAGCAAAATGACCCAGCCAGGCATCATGTGCACTAACCTCTGTCCAGATTGGATTCTACACAGAGGAATAAGAATACTCAGGGAGAAAAACTAGGACATTGAAAGTCTTCTTTGGAGATTTGTTCATATAATAAAGCACAACACAGATCTTTTTGTAGGATTCTATTTCTATCCTGAGGTCTTTACTGGCTATTAATTAAAATTGTATTGTCTGTTTATGTAGACAAAGACATTCAGGGGCTCAAGTAAAAGATGAAAAGTAGACTCCATATAATTAAAAAGAATTCTGAAAAATGTTTAATTATGTGTTTTATCCTCTCTGAAAAGCAATTTAAGTGCGTTTCCTTTGCTATCAATAATGGCATTAACTAGACGATTTTCAGCCGCCTCAAGAGCCCAGTAAACCAAGGGCCCCTCGGGCACATGTGCTGTGCTCTGAAATGCAGGGCCTTGGACACAGAGTGTGCATACACAAAGCAGCAGCTTCTTTGGGGTATGGCTGTGCTTCCTGCTCTCAGCTTTATTCTTTCCAAATGTATTGTACAGTTGCATCTTTCTTTATTGCTGTGCCTGGTGCACTGTAAACATTAAAGGTCTGTTGATTTTACAGGTCACTAAGAGCACAACCAGCAACAGGGCAAAGTCATCACTGCAGCCTTTTCTTTCTCCTCATGAGTTTTGCTTTGGTTCTACCCTTGCACAGGGAACACCCACCTAATCCATAATAATCTGCTAATTATTCCCTGCCAAGAATCCTTTTACCCATATGAAACTTCCACCTGCCACTGTGACAGAAACAAAGCATAAACGCCTGGCATAGAGGAACACGATCTAGCAGAAGCTTGTAACATTTTCTTGACAGAGCTGTCTAGTTTAGTTTGAATTTCTAGAAACAGCACTCTGTCGACAAAGCACAAGCCCCACACCTCCCCCCAACCCCATTCCATGAATCCTTCATCCAGATCCATCCACAACACAGCAAAATTTTTGTCACGAGTTTTCAGAGGCAGCAAACAGCAGCACATCAGCTCAAATCGGGGTGGGCCCTGGCTGGCAACCAAAACCTGGCAATGCCATGCATGAAGCTGTGGGTGCCAGGCTCCTGAGCAGGGCCAGTGCTGCCAGGGGCTCTCAGTCCTTGGTGCCCTCCTGCCCTCCCATCCCCACAGAGTTTATAAGCACAGCACAGAAGAGCTCTGCAGCGCTGAGGAGGCTGAAGGAGCATCCTGGCTCAGTGAAGGGCTGTGGAGCAGAGGGCTTCAGGACACACATGTTTTGAGAGACTGTAACGCCCCAGCTCTAACCCACCTTCTCTGCCCCTCTCATTTTTGCCCAAGTTGTGGTCAAACAAGCCACAGCAGCCACCAGCTGCTGCCTCAACCCCAGGTACTAAAGAACAGCAGGCACCCTGGCACTGCCAGGTTCTTTGCCATAGCCAAGGCTTCTCAATGGCAGAAGAGCCACAATCAACCCCTCCTTAGTTAAAAAAAATTAACCTTTTCCTTAGTGGCTTCTTCCTCTGAGGGCTGGGATCCTCCCAGCCTGTGCCAGCTCCTCCCTGCACCGTTTCCCTGGATGGGTTCCTGTGTGGAAGGAATGCAATACCCACTTTGGCTACCCCACATTTTGCATTTATTTTCTATTTCTTCCTCTCTTCTTGGGCATTTTTCACCCCCAGGGGTGCCAGACACAGCTATTCTCTCCAGACATATCACTGAGCTCTGGGTTCCCTCTTGAGGTGACCACGTTCTTCTTCCCACCTCAGCCCCTTCCCTGCAGTGCACGGAGGGTCCTGCCGAAGCACCTGGGCTGGCAGGTGTGCAAAGCCCCCTGAGCAACCCCAACCTGCACAGGAGCAAGAAAGCTGCCATGAAAACATCCCTCACCTTGCCCTGGCGCACAGGCCAGCCCTTAGACACCAAAGACGCAGCTGAGGGCAGAGACTATCACACCTCCTCCTGCACAGCAAAGCAGCTGCAGGGCAGGAGGAGCACCCTGAGGGAGACCAGGGCACCAGGCAGAGTTTTCTGCTGCTGCCATGCCTTTGTCTTTAAACGGAAACACTACATTTGTTTAACCTGGGCTTTCATAGTTCAGGCACCAAGAGCAGTGAGTAGTGAGGGCACCGAGGCAGCAAAGCTGCAACATGAACAGCAGGAGCTCTGCTTGCCCCACGTGGTTTTGAGGGGCTGAATTTGAGGACTCAACTGCCCTTGGGCTTTCCCTCACAGCATTTGGACTAAAATTTCCAGCTAATGTGTGCCCCAGTTCCGTGTTTCCATAAGAAGAGGCTTGTCATTCAGAAACTGCCCCAGTCAAGTCTTGCTCACACCTGAAAAGATTTAGTGGAGCGCCAAAGTTTAGGAAAAGAGAACTGAGTATATACACTTTATATACTTTTAAGTCTTCTTGGAAATCCAGTTACACTTTTAACAGTCACTATTTATGCCTGAGTATCTGTCTGTACATATATTACATGCATTACATGCCATCTGCCTGCACGTGAAAATCTCTGAGACAGATCCTGCCCTGCTGGAAATACACATTTGTATGATTCTTTCAGGAGTTTTTCTTTGCTCTTGACGGTACTGACATCAGTGTAGGGTGATTTCATTAAATTAAGTAGAGTTGTTTATTTCACTCTAGGGAAAAGTCAGGGCACAGTCTTCTGCATTATGTCCGTCTAAAATGATCATACATAAGGTCAGGTTTTGTCTTTAACCATTTTTGTTTCCAATAATCTTCACTGAAGAGAGATGGATATCAACCAGTTTCCCCTTGCTTCTGCTTGGTTTAACACTGCCTAAATTGCATGTGTAAGTATCATCAGCACCAGGACTGTTATACAGCATCCCATTGCTGATTGCCAGGTATACAGGGGAGTTCTTTCTGAGCAACAAGCCTATTGTTTCCGTTTTTTATTTATTTTATGTATTTAATCAACAATACATTCCTATATTCTGGAAGTCTTATTATGAGCATAAAGAAATTTAAAATATAAATTCCCTCCTCCTTCAGGTTCTCACATAGATCTTATTTTTCTATTAATAATCTACTGTAGGACTCATCTAAATCAGGCTTAAACCCCTGAGCACAATATCTCTCATTTTCACTTCATTCTGTAAATCTAACCTCTATTCTTCTTTCTGCTCCTACACATACTCATTTCCTCTCACTTTTTCCCAGATGCACATTTTCTTTCTAAATTATTCCTCATTTCCTCCATGTCTGTCTTTCTTCACCACATGCTCTGTTCTTCAGCTTTTTGTTCTCATCCTTTTCTCCCTGTGAACCCCACTGCCATCATGGAAACCAGTGTAAAAGGGAGACACTTTGCTTCATCATTTTTCATACACAAGTGCACAAACTGAGGAAATTAATCATAACCTTTTTTTCTTTAATATACTTTCTTTAAATCTTACTTTGAGACTTAGGTGTAATTTTCTGCAAGGTACATAGTCTTGTGATTCTTCCTTTTTTCCTCATAGGTACATAAATTTTGTACATTCCATTACAACCACTCAATAATTTGCACCCAGAAAATCACATTGTGGGAATCAGGGATTCCTACGTTAGATGGCAGAGAAGCAGAACCCCGACGGAGACCAAAGTGGAAGAGGAGACAAATGTGTGAAGGAGCCAAGCATGAAGAAATATCACACGAGAGAAGATACCAACTTGACGTCCTGATTTTAGTTAGTTATTCCCTTGTATTAGATTAGTCATGCAGTTGTAATTATTACGAATGTTCCTATTGGTTGTACCCCAGTTCTTCCCCAGTTTTCTCCCTCAGAGATAGTCCCCCCATTGGTTAGCTGTTTCCCGGGCTTAGGTACAGCTACCATTGGTTCCTTGGTCGCCCATGGTAACGGCATGTAGGCCTTGCCATATTGGGCAGACCACTCCCATAGCCTCTCCTATTGCCACCCCCGGAGGCGGAGTTTCCGCCTCCTACCCAATCAGATGTCTTATCCAAGTTGTCAATCCCTCAGATCCGCCCCATTTTCTAGAACCTTCCTATCCGAGGCTATAAAAGTCGTTGCTCCCCTCAATAAACGGTTTTTTAGTTCTTGTTCTCGTTGGCTGCAGCCACAACCCCGCCTCCGTCTCTTTCCTTCCCGCCTTTCCCTCTCGGGTCAGCGACTCGCGTATTGTGCGGGTTCCCCCCCGCATCACATCAGGCACATTTTGAGAAAAGGCAAATCAGGATATCCCAGGATCTCCTTATAAGGCCTGTATTTCATTTTTCTCTGTGTCATTTCTTTACAGTGGGTTCTCTGATAACCCAAGGTTGGTGGAGCAGCCATTTCCCCACACCCACTTTGGGAATATCCAGGGCTATTACCCAGGTAGCTCAAGGTGGAAGCCAATTATCACATGACAAATACAAAAGTAACAGACTGTTTATCAACTGTCTATTTTATGGGACAAATTGCTATAAATCATACTGTCTTCATCACAGCCCTAGCCCAGTGAGTCTGAAGAACCTCACCGTGTCCTAGAGAGTGCCTCACTTTAGCCCAAGAGAAGTCACCCACAATCCCAAAACCTAATCTGTGAAGTTTTGTAATTCCCAAAATCCTAACTCTGTCCTGTGGAGCTCAGAGGGATGCAATGGAGGCTCCTGAATGAAATACTCTGATAACAGACTGAAATCCCTAATCCTGCAAGTCATTTAATTGCAGTGTTTTCTGTCCAGTTCTGCCATTTGCTCTTCACAAATCTGGTTATTTTCAGCTGTATTTGTATTCTAAACAGTGCATGGTTTCATAGTAGTAACCCTGCCACAGCACTATGACATGCATGGATGTTTAATGGTTTCTTTCCTTTCACAGGAAAGTTTATATGTAGAATTGGTTGTAAAAAAACCCACAAACCTCCAAACTGTGGAGGTTTTATTTTATTGTGGCAAAGCCTAATAATTCACATAGAACTGGGACTTATCAAAGGACCTTTATGATGAAAATAAATCCTAATAAGAATTGCTTTGTCAAGCACTTTGCAATTAAAGATAAAACTACCCATAAAGAATATGTAACATGCAAATGGAATGAGGATATAGAAATGGAAATTATCATATGTGAGGTAGAGAAAAAACTCAAAGAGCTTAAAGCACTGAAATTGGAAGGACAGGATAATCTCTGTCCCTGGGTTCTGAAAGAACTGGCACATGAAATTGCATGTCCAGCAGCAAGGATTTTTAATAAAGCTGCTGACTGGTAGCAGGGCACTACTGAAAGGCAAACCTCTTGCCAGGATTTCAGAAAGGGGAAAAAAAGGATAACCAGAAAACATTTGAGTGAACTCAACAATATTCAAGGCTCCAGGATGTGTTTTTTAAGAAAAATATCTATGTAAGTAGAAAAAAAATGGAAAATGGGACAAAATGCAAGCTGAGTTTACCGAGGGTGAAGCGGGTTGAATGAATGTATTTCTGTTGATTAAAACCACTGTTTGAATCAGTAGAAAGTGGTGCAGATAATATCTAGTAGGCTTCTGTAAAGAAAGTTGTGAATAAAATGCTAAAGCAGGAAAACCCCTTGGCTGTGCTAGAAGAGGAAGGTTGTCTGAAGGGAGAGTATTATTATAATTCTTAAAGGATCAATATTGGAATCACTCTTATTTAACGCTTGCAGTAATGACTGTGACAAAAAGAGTATGCTAATGAAATTTTGCTGAAAGCAAACACTGAGATATATTACTAACACAGAGGAGGATTAAAGGCTCACACAGGAAAGAAATAGATACTGTGACAACTGGAATAGCAGAAATTGAATGAAATTTAACAGCATATAATGTATGTATGAAAAACCAAGAGCAAGAGCTCAGCACTTGAAAAGCAAACACAGAAGAAGGACATCAGCTGAACATAAGCTACCTATGAGTCACTGCTGTGAAAACATCTGTGGGAAAGCTGAACACAATCCTAAAATGTTCTAGGTTTGGGATTGCTAACAGACACATGAAAATACTCCTGCAACTGTACAAGGTGTTCTGAAACCTCATGTCAAATATTTGTTTTTATTCTCCATGTTTGAGTGCCAGGACAGGTGGAAGAGTGCTGTAACAACAGGAAAGCTTGTCTTACTGAGGTAATGAAGATAGTTCATCTTCTTTCCCCAGGCTTATTATCAAGTTGCTAGCAATCCATAATATTCAGTAGTTCACCGTTTGGAATCACAAGACTGCAGGATAGATCAATGTCATGATAATATTGCCAATAAATCAAGATTAAAATATGTAATCTTGCAAGGATGCTTGTCTAATTATTGGCTCTGTGTAACCCCCCATAAATCACACTTTATTTAGTACCTCAACACAAATATTCATGATAATGTCTATTTTTTACAGTAATGGAAACCCATTTAGATAAGATTTCCTATAGATAATGATGTTTTATTTGCTTTTTAACTATTTGTTTTTAAAACTGTAACACATAACAAGTAACACTTGGGAAAAGAGAAGATTAAGATCTGTGTGCTGACTGAGACTTGTCTGAATTAAGACTATGCACAAATATTTGAGTTATGATATCATCTTATTCCTTTATGGAAGAAAATTAATGACATTGTTTTTAACTTGGACTTTTTGTAAGAGACGGATATTGTGTCTAATTGGTGCATATATTTTACCTACTCTTCTATCCCTGGTTAATAATCTAAAATAGATTTGTACAGTACAGGCATGTACAGATTTTCTATTAAAGAGCAGGAACCCTTTGGATGCCTGCCAGTAAATATTCTGTGAACATTTCTGCCAACTGCTAATAACAGTAACTATCATTAGCACTTCAACCTTAAGAATACAGTGTGCTCAAAACTATCAGACTTATTTGGTTTTGTATGAGTTATGAGGTAAAGAATGCTAAAACAAAAAATAAATATTCTAAATGTGCGATTTCAATAAGGTTTGTAGATAACACACTTTTGTCAGGAACACTTATCATTATGTGAATGTATCAATTCACTTTATTATGTGTAGTCATGTTAGTGTTTTCATTCTATCAAATATTGAAAGACAAATCTTATAGTAAATGTATGAGAATGTCTACTGTAGGACTGGAATACAGCATGTTCCAGGTCAGCGTTATCAGAGTTGTTGTCCATGGGAAACAGGAATAGTATTTAAGGGACCAGAATCCTGATAAACCTTAAGAGAACAGTCCTGTTGTGTGTGAACTGACCAAAGTGTGAAATTTGTGGCCTCAACCTACATAGAAAGCAAGTTCTCTTTCAGGAACAAAGACGTTTGTGGTGGTAAGGGCCCAGGTTGGCTGAGGCAGAGCAGAGCCCACAGCATGTCCTGCCCAGATGGGGCCCTGTGTGTGAAACACCCTCCTCGTGCTGGGGCTCTTGCACTGACTGCTGCACCTCCTGCCCCCAGCTCCTGTCCCCAGTCTAAAGGGGCAATTTCTATAAGACTTCAACCCTCCGGTATTTCATTTGAAATAAAACCCTCTGTGTTTGCTGCTGTTATTTTAAGGCTGATACACGTGTAGAAAGGAGAGAGGACTGCTGTTGTCCAGCCAGATGTAGGCATCATTACCAGGGATCACTGCTCATCACAGCCATGAGGGAGCAATGGCTTCCCACCCCTGCTGACCTTGTTTTTCCTGTTATCTCCTATGTCTGTAACAAGCACAGGAAGCACAAGTCTGAGAGGTTCCAAGCAGCTTCCTTACAGCTGTGGCTGGATGGGTGAAGGCTGCCTGCTCTGCTCCTGGGTGTGTGGCTGCCCTTTCCTTGTTCCTGCTGCTGCTGGGGGTGGATGGTGCCTCGCAGGGGCTGCATCTCAGGGCAGAGCAGTCACCCAGAGACACAGCCTGCCAAGGAGAGAGCTAAAGAAGGGACTGCCCTGAGCGGCCACTGCTGTGCAGGTCAATCTTTCCAACAGCACAACCCAGCAGCTAAAGGCAACCTTTTGTGACAGTTGGGTCCCATAGCTCCAGGGAAATGGAAGAGATGATTTGGTGTCTTTTTCTATTTGTTTTCTGGAGTTGATCCAACTAAACTGACTTAAAATCAGTTTGGGTTTAGATTCAAAGGAAATACTGCTAACAACCTATTGTCTGATTCTGTTATTTCTATGCTTCATAATAACTTATCTTGCAAATATTTCCATTTATTGTGATGAAAGACAATCTGATTTCATGATGACAAAGTATGAAATGCCAAGAAAATGTGTCTCTTTGGCTTCCTTCTTGCTTCTGCAGTGCAAATACTTTGGTATGGACTCACACCAGCATCCTCTTATCATTATATCTGTCAAAGCTGCTGGTCAGCTGTCTGCTACTTTCATGTCTTCTTTGTCCAGAATCCCTGCTGCCACAGGTGATTTGCCATCCACTGTTGAATAAGTGAGCTCCTTTTTTAATTTGCTGCATCAAGGAGGTAGAAGAGGAGGGTGCCCTGTCAATGCATTCATCTAATTTTGTATTCTATTTTTCACTTTCTACATTGTGCTGGTGGACTTTGAAGTTTCAGGAGCCAGCTGAGGTAGCTCATCAACACATCATATTGAAAAGGGAGAAATGCAACTTGTCTTAGCAGAGCAAGAAAGTCTATTAGGGCACAAGAGCTTTATTTCCTCAGTTTGGAGAGAGGCAGGCATTCTTTCAACTTGTCTTTTTATGTTCATATTTGCAGAAGTGAAAATATACCTCAAATATATGTACATATAGATATACTATATATATAATGTAGAAGGTTCAACTAAACTGGAAATATTCTGTTGTCATTTTGCATGGAGAAATACTACAGGAATAACAAAGAAGAGAAGGAATGCTGCTGAACAGCCACCTTCAGAACAATCGGCTGGAACCAGCTAATGCAAATTCTTCAGTGCTTGTGCTTGTATTCTCTTCCCCACTACAAACCACGGCTTGCCTCTGACGTATGGGGTCAAGGAGCCAGCAAGAAGCTTTATCACCTCCCTGGAAGTCTATCAATTCCCAGAATCATCCCCAAAAAGTAGATGATGTTCTATTGGTGAATACCAGAAACCAAATCTAGCATGCCTGCCAGAGGTTAATCATCACTAGTCTTGTCTGTTCTCTCTCCAAGGTAAACATTTTGGTGATAGTCTTCATGCTATGCTGATAAGTAACTACTATTTGGTCATTTCATTTTTATTTGCTTCACTGAAGTATCTGTGAAGGGTCCAGGCTGAAGAAGAAGAAATTATGGCAAACAGGTGGTTTTATTTATTTTGCATTGTTTAAGAGACTTCAGATATTCTGAAATCTAATTCAGATGTGAGGTGGAGAAATGCAGTTAGGAAATGTTAGGATATGTACCCGTGTTGACAATCCCAAATGGAATCCTGCCCACAGCAAGTACACTTGATGGTTGTAGTGGTCTTTCAGCTGTCTCCTGCCTTATCCATCTATTAGCATTGCTTTAGGCTTGCTGACAAGGTAATGTGACAATTTCAACACTAAATAGGTGCTAAGCAAAGATGACTCTAAACGGGCCACCTACTTACTGTGCTGAGCGTGACTGTTTCTGCATGAAATCCTTTTTTTGCTGTTCGGGAGGTTTCAAATGTGATTTTCTGTTCTTTGTGTCTAAGATAATATGACAAGAACTATAGCTGAGGGGAAGGAGAATGAGGACTTGGGATTAGAAATGTGTTTATTTCTCTAGGCAGAAGAGTGATTGACAAGCCTAGTGGCATCCAGGATAAAGCCCACTAAATTTGGGAGCTTACTGAAGGAAAATGGTGCTGTAGCTAAGGCACCCCTGCAGCTGCCATAGCTCCACCAGAGTGGACTGTTCTTTGGGGTTTCAGTTCTCTTTTTTCTGTTAATGCCTAAAAAGTGACCTTCTCAAGAAACAAAACTTTTCTTCTAAAAGGATAATTATTAAGTTTCATAGACATGAAATATAAGCAAGCAATCAGACTTCGATGATACAGTGGTCCGACTTATTGCAAGCTGACTGAACATCTCCTACAGGAGGTTTTTAGCATGGATCTGTTTTTTCCAGATAAGTATCTTTAAACACTCTATCACTTATTTGAGGAAAGGATCTGTGTGTGTATATTTATGTCTGTCTCATTCTTTTCCCCTTAATGCATTTTATTTCCTGCTTTTATGAGAAGTATTTTAATGCAGAATTAGAACTGGTACATGTTTTGTTTCCTTGCTGGGGTTGATTTCTCTCCTGGTCCACCTTACCCTTCTGGTACTCGTGAAACAACCAGATCACAGAGTTTCCAGTTTAATCACTATTGCTTTTTTCGTAAATAAAGATCTTGTTACAATGAACAAACAGCAGTGTTACCAATAAAGTCTCTGCTGTTAATATTTAAGAACTGTTTTCCTGCTATATATTAAAAAAATCCTCAATTTTAACTAAATTTTAAGTACTCGAGCTTTATTTTAGTTGTGTTTGTTAAAGAAACCAGAAGTGCTTTATAAAACTTTTATAAATTTTTAAGACCTTAAAATATGTATAAACCTCATCCAGTTTTCTCTGATCACAGCATAGAGTTTCACCTTTATGATACAGCAGATCAAAGTCAACATCTAATTGTGCTCTATTTAAAACTTGTGTAACAACAACAACAACACCCCAGTGGAATTCCTCTTTGGATTACTGAAGACAACATTTTTAAAGAAAAGAATTGATGCTGAAAGAGCATTGAAAAGGTAAACCTGTTTATATCAATTTAAACAACTTCGCTGCAACCAGCTTTAAAAATGGTGTAACCCAGGCACATTTCAGCCATTTCAAATTTCAGGTAGATACAGTCTAATCGTATTGAACTGCTTCTGTGCTCCACTTTTCCTCACATTTACAAAAAAATGTTTACTACAGTACAATTTCACAGTGATTAGAAGGGTGGAAAATACAGGCTCCAGAAGTGCCTCAAAGAAGTTTATTCATTGTCATGTGGGCTTGCTTTGGGCAGATCACACAAGCTCGTGGGCATGTCAGCAGAGAGCTGAGCCCTGCAGTTCTGTGACAGCACTGATGGATGAGTGCTGGTGTCAGCTCAACACCAACAGGGGGATTTTGTAATGCAGGTCAGTCAGAGGATGTTTGAAATGCCTTAACATTTTTTATAAGGAGCCTCTAAACATGAGGATGCTAAATATGCTAGTCATTAAAATGATATTCTGGGTCAGGTGAAGGTGAGAGTCCTCCTTGGGCAGTTCTGCTTCTGCATGTAAATCTTATGTCAGTTCTACCCCGACTGATGGCCATGAACACAGTACCAAGCAGTTATAGTATAGAAGAGCTGATAATACCATCACTATATCAATTTTTATATCCTGACTTATGGCAGTACATAATGGACACTTCCAAACTACATAGATCATTTTTGAATAGAGTATTTTATCTTCATAAGTGATGTCTTAAAAATTCAAAAGACACTCCTGATTTCTATGCAAAAGAAAACATGTATTTTGAACCAAATTGGAAAATACTTGTTAAAGGAGGTTTCAGACTGAGCAAATTTCTTGATTATGTTGCTGTTGCTCTGTGAAATGTCAGATCTAAGCAGAACAATTTCCTTGCCAAAAAACACTTACTGTGTAAAATGTTAGCTGGAAAGTCTGAGAAGCAGGAAGAAAAAAACAAAACCCAATTTTCTGCTATTCACTTTTAAAGCAGTCTTTTGATTTATTCCCTTTTAGCTAAGTCATTGTTTTTCCTCACTCATGTACAAAGCAAACTGCACACCAAAACCACATACTTTATGATTCAGAAGTTGGAAATGAGTAGAGATGTTACTGCTATTGATTTCAGTAACATGAAGTCAGCAAGTTGCTTTCCTTTCATTTTGGCAGGATGATAATTGTTATAAATACTATTTTAATACATACTTTATGCTACAATCCCACTGTATGTTACATGAAATGCTAGAGTAAACTAGTTTTAGAGAAAATTGTGCCTCATTTTCTTTTAAATATGAACAAAGAAGAAAATTATAATAGATATGAAGCTGCATCCACATGCAAGTCTACACCTCATTCCAAAAATGGATTTTGAAATTGTTCTGTCTTCTCTTTGTGATGGTCTTGCTTATGGTGTCTGATTAAGCTAACTCAAATATATATACAAGCACATAACAGAATTGGACTAGCAGAATTCTTTGGACTCCCTGCAGAAACAAGGATTTACCTCACAAGCAAAGTAAAATGTTCACTTTTCTGTAAAAAGAAAGTCTAGTTATGTTTGAAACAAACTATATTGAGAATATAATAAATCCTGAATGTTTAGGTGGAAGTTGTTCAAAAGAAAAATCCACATGAATTTGAAAGGTACTGCTTAATTAATGAAGAAACTGTTACAGCACATGGCTGGTATACTTTTTTTAAAAGAAAAGAGGCGAATTTCAGTATATTTAAGTAAATGTATCAAATAATAGTATTATGCTACTCAAACTAGAAAATTACTGGGGAAAATGTATGTAGCCTACCTTTCTCCCCCACTGCTCAAGTATCCAAATGCACACAGGCCGGGTATCTGTGAAAAGATATAATTATAGTTTTTAAAAATGTGTCATCCATCCTCTTTCATTCTACAGCTAATTTAGCACATCCTCAGGATACAGTAAAAATATGGAGAATAAAATGAGGACTATTTTATCTGTGTATATTTAATACAGAGTCAATGCTTAGAATGAGTATGGGAACATCAAGGCCCTGGCACAAGCGAGCAGCATTTCAAGACTGTATTTAAGAGCAGCTTCTATTGAAGGCACATCAACCAACTGCCTTTCTGGACTAGGAATAAATGGTAATGCACTCATGGCTATGCACACGTGGCTTTCTGGACTGCCTGCAACTGAGGGCAGGGAGCTGATACCATTGGCACGTGTGCCTTGCTGCCTCCTGCTCCCAGGAGGAGCTGCCATTCCTCACCCAGCTCCTACAGACCACAAAGCTGACCTGCCCTGTGCCCTGGCAGGCTTGGCCTTGCTCCTGCACAGGATCCCTGACCACATGGCTGAGAGCCCCTCCCAAAAAAGCAGCTTCGGAACACTCAGTCTGCAGCTGGGATAGTGAAAACTGCACGCTGGGATTGGCACTTTGAGGAGTGGTGTAGGAATTGTGTGCATTTGAGGATTTGGGTCTGAATTCTTTCAAGAGCAAGTCTGGCTTGTGTGCTGGCACTGCACTTACAGAAACACCTCCCCGGGAGGCAAAATCCGACTTGAAAGTGCAGGACTCGGGTGCAAAGTCCTACTGGGTCTGTTGCAAAGTGAGAAGCCTGAGCTTTGCTGGCTTGCAAAGGCACAGGGGCTTTGCCAGACACTGCAAACCAGACTGTTGCCAAATCTGTCAGAAGCCTGGTATGCCAGGGCTGACCCCCCAAGATGTTGAAGGGTGCACCCAGCTCTTGCAGGATTATTTGCTCCAAGGGAACGGCTTCTGCCAGGCTGCTGCAAAATATAATCCACTGCATGTTAGAATTGTTTCTGAGCAAGCAGATACATGTTACCTGGTTCCCTTGAAACTTTAGTAGGAAGCTTAACAGTGATTAATATTTGTGGTGTTCTCCTTAACGAAGAACAAGCTATTGGCACCTTAGCATTTTAAAACACAATAAGCTATTTTAAAGGTGAGAAAAATGTCCCGTGTTGTGCCTTACATTGCAAAGTGAGGAGTTTTCTCCTGACATGGGCTACTGTGTAAACCATGGGTTTGCAGCTACCAGCAGTAACAAATACCAAGTACTTTCTAAGCAATACTAGAACTGGAGCATTCCTGTATTTCTAATTGTAAGCCTATCTTTGTTTCCAAAGAATAAGGAATTCTCAGCAAAGGAGACAGCTATTTGGAGTGACATACACATTCTGCCTTCATCTTAGTACCTTCTTTTGAAAAACAGAATGATGAAAGTGCTTCTTTTCTGCTGAGGCAGCCACTCCTCCTGATCAAGAGAAGCATGCTGCAAATTGGAAACAAAACGGGACTGAAACCCTGTGCATATTAAAAGCGCATGCACGAGGGGTGTGCAAGTGGGTGCAAATGCTGAAGCGCCGAAAGTGCAAACAATGTCTTAGGGCAGTAAGGCCTAGCGGATCTCTCTGCATGGGTCCCCTAAAGCACTCCGTCCCCGCATGCAGCAGCACAAGGACATGTGCTCAGCGCCCTGCCCCTGCAGGATCGGCCCCCCAAGGCCGAGCTGTGCCTCCCGCCTGTACCACCGCCAGGGCAGCCCTGCCCGCCCGAGGGAACGGGGGTCCAGGGCGTTCCTCTCCATCTGCCGGGGGCCCCGCCGCCCCCGGGGCATGGGGTGGTGCGAGCCGGGGCTGCCCGGCCC
>WBMV01003767.1:0-180571 GCA_013396655.1 Campylorhamphus procurvoides | reverse complement strand
GGAGCTGCCCTGCCCTATAGAACAGCCCCGGGGGGCGGTGGGGTCGGAGCTGCCCTGCCCTGTAGAACAGCCCCGGAGGGTGGAAGGGCCGGGGCTGCTCTGCCATATATAACAGCTCCGGTGGGGGACAAGGCAAGGGCTGCAGTGCCATGGAGGCGGCTGAGACCACGACGGCCGCCGAGGCCAGGGCGAAGGCAGCGCTGCGGGCCCCGAAGTGCTCCCGGTGCCGCAACCACGGGTTCGTGGTGCCGGTGAAGGGGCACGCCGGGCAGTGCCGCTGGAAGCTGTGCCTGTGCGAGAAGTGCTCGCTGATCACGGAGCGGCAGAAGATCATGGCAGCGCAGAAGGCGCTGCGGCAGCAGGAGCCGGACCCGCCGGCACGGCCGGCCGAGCGCGGCGAGCCCGCAGGAGAGGACGGGGCCCCCGAGCCCTGCGGTGCACTCGACGGCAAGAAGGGCACCGAGCCCGACGGCGGCGGCTGCAAAGGCACCACGGTGTGCTGGGGGCCGCCACCGCCTGCTCCCTTCAGGGACTACGGTAAGGCCCGAGCGGTGGGTGCTGTGTGCGCCCTGCTCTTCCCAACCCCGCCACGTGCCTGCCCGCACCCCCGGCCCCTCCGGCTCCCGCAGAGCCATTCCTGCCCTGTGTCCCACTCTCACAGCATGAGCGGCTCTGGAATACCCAGCCCGCATCCCCGGCCCCTCCGGCTCCCGCAGAGCCATTCCTGCCCTGTGTCCCACTCTCACAGCATGAGCTGCTCTGGAATGCCCAGCCTGCACCGACCTTCCCCTCGAAGCGCGGGCAGCAACAACGTGCTCGGCCCCGCCGCCCTTGCGAGGCTGAGCCTTGCTTAAGGCACTTTTCTCTGGGAGGGCAAATACTCGGATCTGCTTTGCGTGTTTCTCCAAGGGCTGTCTCGCTCTTTATAAATTCGCTGGCACAAGCCGCCTAAACCAAAAACTCAGCGCTGGCAGCAGGTAAATGGGGAAGGTGCTGCTGCAGTGTCTTATGCGAGTATTTTACGAAAGCACTGTAAAATAGAGACCTTCTGGCCTTAGTTTCTGTAGCAGAAACTAAACTTGGCTGGGATGACTTGGTGTAAAAGTGCCTTTGGTATTTAAGAGCAGGGCCTAGATTTTGCAGGTGAAGCATTTGTATGGTCTGTCACCTCTTAAATGGCTTCCTTTAATAGTCTTTCATGTGACTTGTTTAGTACTATTTATTGTAGTAATTCCATTCTATTACTATTCACTTTAATAATTTTATGGAAGTCCTTACTGCCTGCAGTAATCATTAGTCTGAGCCTCTGGAGAGCTGGCAGCCTGCAAGACAAAATGCTGTCCTGAGAAGCTCAGAGGAAAGACTTGTTTCAGACATCTTTACTCTCTAGATTACTGTCATAACTTTCCTTTTTTGGCTTTGTTTCCAAAGAAAATTATGTTTATGATGACACTAGCTGTACAGGTGATTGTCAGCCCTTCCCTTAGTAACACTTTTAGCAGTCTGACTAACTTCAAAAAAGATTAGGCACAAAAAACGTAATTGTAGTACTGTAGAAGTCAACCTACTCTGAAACAAATTCTTGCCTTCTCTACCAACAGGAGGATGGGCAGACAAGGAAGACCCTTTTCGTATTCAAATAACCACTCTTTTCTTTTTTTAAGAATTCAGAAAGGCCATATAAGATTCAAGATACAAGATAAAAACTGAAGTAACTGATTTCTGCCTGTGAAATTGCCTGTGTATGACCCTAAAAGTGAGCTTGTCTGTAAATTAACTTGTGAGAGATAGGACTCTATTATTAGGATTCTAAAATTAGAACTCCTGATATTTCTGTGGAATTTTAAGTAGATAAGGTCTTAAGGTAGGTTATTTTGCTGTGTTGATGTTCTGAAAGAGATTCTGCAGCCAGTGCTTTACTAAGGGCAAGCTTCATAATGCACAAGGCAGAAAGGAAGGCAAAACAACTGTGTTGCAAGGGTTATTTGCTGTACCTTTCCTTAGTTCCAAAAAATTCAGAAAATAAATTCATGAGCAGCTAAGCATGAAACCAAAGGACCAGATTCTCCTGTCTGAGAGTGGAATTTGGCCCTGCAGGTACTTCTACAGAACTCCAGCGAATTACATGGATATTTCTATTTGTTCTTTTCTCCTTGTTTTCTAGTTCCCCGGGGTTTTCCTGCAGAATATGCTATGAACCCAGAATACCTGGAGAGAGAGGCCCCAAAAGCGTACCCTGGGTGTTCTGGGGTATATCCTTACCACCCATTTCCCAGGGGATTTGGCATCAGTGAGTCAGGCGGTGGGGAAGTATCACCTCCCGGGATCCCACTTCAGAGAGGGTTCCGACACATTCCCAGCAATTACGGGCCAGGGAATGCACCTTCTGTATCAGTAAGTAGCAGGCTTTTAATTACCTCTGATAAAACTGCTGCCTTTACTTTTAGTTGGCTTTCTGTTGAAGTACCCATGGAAAGTCATCCAGCCTATCAGTTATTTTGCAGCATTTTGATATATTACGCAAAAGAAAATATCAGCAAATGGTGATGTTAATAGTCTGACCTGAACCCAGAAGAGCAAACCCAACGCACTTTCGACTGGACAGATTTTGCAGAGTGTTTTGGGGCATATATATCCTGCTAAATTCTGCAACAGCCTTTTGGGATGATGGCAGTTGGACACTTAGAGATGGTCACGTTGTGCCAGCTTAGATGGCACGGATGCTCATTGGGAGATTTCTCTTCTTCCATGCAGGACAAATTTAATGGGCAGGAAAAGCATCGGGGCTTGGCCAAGGTACCAGAGCCACAGAGAAAACCAGGGGAAAATGGGCTCCCACATGGAAGCAAATCAGCATGGCTGGATATTTATGCTTTGAGACATTTGGTTTCTCAAAAACACTGGAAAATTGTTGTGGTTAACAGAAGTTTCAGATGAAAAGTGACGTTTGGCAGCACAGGGCCCACACCTTCAAACCACACAGACTAAGAAACAAGATGCTAAATTGCCTGTCATGGGTAGTGGTGTGTGTGGGCAGTTGCAGTTCCCTTCACGCTGTCAGTCATGTTGGTTTAAAATAGTGGTGTCCAGTTTTTTTGTGCCACAGTTGGGCACATCATGAGATTTCCAGGTGCCATGAGCCATTTAGGCTGCTTTGAGTACAATTCATCAGTTCATGTTAAGGTAGAGCCATCTGCCTCAGACTGTAAGTAGTAAGATTTACTGCACTTGTATAGAAATTCCCTGAATTTTAGGGGTTATTGAGAAAGTGTGGCTGCTCCTAGTTTAAACCAACTGCTCTATAATGAGATGCCAGAAATGCTGATGAGGACTTAGGTCAGTTTTGCTGAGACATGGTCTGAGAAGCTGCTGCTTTTCAGTTCCAGCATGTTCCATTATGCACAGGCTTTGCAATTTCCAGTATGTGCACGGATGTGACATCATATGGACAAAAAATGTAATATTCACAAGTAAAAAGTGAAACAGAATATGTTTGATAATGCAGATGTATCCTGGAGAGGGTTCTGAGATGGAAGATGATTTACTTTGTGTGCTTCCATAGGTTCCAGATGGAGGTGGAGATTTCCATCAAGGATACTACTCTCCTCTGCCTCCGTTCATCCCACCAAGATTTCTGACAGGAATTCACTACATTCCAACTCCTGTTTCACTGAACATCTTGGCTGAAACAACCAAGGAAGCACAGGGTAAGGAAGTACGAGATGAGCCCTGGGAGATCCACTTTTAACCTGGTTTCAGTATCTAACCACAGAGATGGAAACCCCAAGAGATTAAGTTTTGTGCCACTCTACTTTGGGTCTGTTTCATGTATTTTGCCGACATGTGAACATTTTTGTGATTATATTCACAAGTTCTTCATTTGGCTGCAGCAAGCTGTGACCACAAGAGGGTAGAGCTGCTCAGAGAATTCAGCACTAGTACTGGATGAGCAAATAGCCAGTTTTATTTTTAATTTAATTTTTTGAAAATACAGATAACTACAACTTTGTTTCTCTTCTTGGAAATAAGAATAAAAAATTGTTGAGCTGACTGTTGATGAAACAGATTACAGTACTCACCCTGTCAAAAAATGAGAGGGAGGAGAGCTGGAGCATACCTGCTCCTTGCCTGGCTGGAAGGCCAAGGGAAAATAAGCAGGAGATGTGGTGGACAAGGGGAATATGAAGAATATGACAGTGTGGGAGTGTACAGATATTGTAGAAATGTAAAGCTATTTTAAGATACTGACAAAGGCATTCAGACTTCAGTGCAGCATGTAGGAGAGACTGGTGTGCTGGAGGTGAAATAATATGGGCTGAGATAGAGGGGAAGAGAGGATATGTGGTTGGACATCTGGGGGATGCTCCAGGGGCAGAGAAAATGTAGGGAGCTGCAGATTTTCTGTTGGACTTAGTGGGAATGGGAAGGAACTGGCAGTGGCACACAAACATGGGGAGCATAGAGTGAAATTATAGTATTGCATGTGGGAAACACAGGAAATCCAGTCCTGTACTGGTAGAGTGCAGTAAAAATGATGCAAACAGGCAACTGGATAAAGAGACCAGGAGAGCAGCCTCCCCCAGAGAGCAAAATGCCATCTAATGACCTCAGCCCAGGCACGGAGCCATAGGAAACAATGCATCATGGACTGTGCTGCTCAGAGAACAATCCAGTTTTCTTAGTACTATGGAGAAAGTAAAAATTAATTCGACTGCATTGCATTTGTGCTCCAGGATATGTAGGAATTTGCAGTTGTAACCCAGTGAGTGGGGATAATTCTGCATGAGGTCATACAAAATAGCCTGGCAGCACAAGATGTAGGTGTAGAGGGAAGAGTGAAACTAATAAATTCTTTTGAGTCTGGAATTCAAGATGCTTCAAAAACAAGAAAAGCTGTAACATGTAGTGTATAGGGATGTGTTAGGATTGCATAATTTCTTTTTTTTTCCAAAGACAAATCGACTTCAACCTAGTTAGACTTGGGTACATCCTTCCAGAATTGAGGTGAAATGGGCTGTCTGGCAAAACTGTTGCAGGAAAATGGACATAGAAAACTCTAGCAGGGGACAGCTGGTGAGGAGAATCTAGCAGGGGACAGCTGGTGAGGAGAAGTGTTTGTGATCTCTGCCCCAGAGAAATCTGAGATGAAGACAAATAAAAAATGAAAAAACCTAGTCCTACCTGAAAAAGATGTTCTGAGACTAGAAGCTGCTACCAGAAAGATTTGAGTCAGTACGAGGCCAGTTTGATTTAGTGAAGTATAGGCCATGTTGTTACTTAATTTCATGCAGTGTGGACTACTCATGTTACGGAGATAGGACAAAATAAACACAAGGTATACCCAGTAAAAGAGACAGTACAAGTCTGAGGATAGATACTGATTGCAGATTGTTGGGTTTCTGAAAGAGCAAGCCACAGAAAAACAAACCAACCCCAGGTTGCCTGTGAGGAAATGAGGGAGCTTTTCATGAAAACTGGCAACTGAATACTTTATAAAATGAAAATCCCTTGTTGGATTTGAAGAAGGGATTACTAATCAGTCTGTCCAGGCCTTTGGAAATTCACAGGAGTGTTAAAAAGGCATGGCATAGGTCCCCTGTGGATAAGAGGGCAAAAGTGTGTGCCTCATACTTCTATTCCAGTGCTGCATCAAATGTGGAAATGTGATTGATACCAGACGTAATGAGAACTGAAATACAGGGTTTGGGGTTTTAGTTTGTTTGTGTTTAACTCTGACATTTTTCTATTCTTCATTTTAGCTACTGAAGCTGACAATGAGGAGGTGGTTCCTGAACCTGGACAACCACCTTCTCCCCCAGAAGAAACAAGTAGAGACCAGCCTGCACATTCTAAAGAATAAATGGGCTGGAGAAGAGCTGAGAGCAGGCAGCACTATTTTCCTCTCTGAGGAGAGTGTTGGTTAATGTGGGGAGAGTGACACTTAGTCACTGAGCAGTCACAGCAGCTAGAAGGGGATTAGTCACCTGCCTCACTTTATGATTGTGTTAGAGCTACCAGGCTCACAGCTCTGCCTCCCGTTCCTAGAATGGGTTTTCCAGTGGAAGGAGCAAATGATTATGACTCTGAATTGGTTCCTTTGCTGAGGTTACATGGCTCCCTGACCTTGGAGCGAGGTCTCTGAGTCATGTGCACTCTGCAGCATTTTCATGTTCATGACAGTAGTCAAAAAGGTGTTGTTTCTATCTCTTGTTTGCTGTAAAGGAAATCTGGTTCTGAATGTTACAGAGTTAAGTGATGTGAGCCTGAATACTGAGAGGATGGGAAGGCAGCTGGGTTGCTGATGGACTTGGCTGCCTAAGAACATGATTCCCTGGATTCAGCAGGGTAAGGGAACAGTAGGTGCTGGTCCAGAAGGGCATGGCAGGAAGGTGTGGAAAGGCCTGGTGCCCCCACATTGTTTCCTGGATGAACTGCCTTTAAAGCACCTTCTGTTCCGGTTGGGGACAAACTGATTTGGAATCACCTCTTGTCACACAGGCTTCACATTTGACATTTGAATGTCCTTGATGATTTATACATGATTTCAGTGTTGTTGAACTCATGACAGCTGAAACTAAACAGTAGTGTTTGTTAAAGGGCTCCTGTAGACAGCTTTATCCGTGTGTATTGGAAGTGCACTGTGGCGTAGCGAAGGTGTGGAGAGATTGCCCAGGAAACTAGGACAGAACACCATTTGGAATAATAGTTAGTCAAATCCATGCTATGATTTCCAATGATAACCTTTAATTACATTCCTCTACTGTTTTGCCTAGAGGAATCGGTTTTGTACTAAGTGTATCAGTTAATGTTTGATAATTGGGATGGGACTTTTGTATAATTAAAAAAGATACATTAAACTGTTGTTACGGTTTGATGTGTGTCTGGATGTATTTTTTCTAGCCAAATGTCAGATGTTGCCCTGAACAGCTCTGTGTAACAAACTTGTCTGGAGAGAGATTTAGGCCTCAGCATTTTTCTTTTATAATGTCTGTGCTGCTGTAGGGGTGAGCACAGTAAAATAAACAGACGTTTTTGCTACTTGCATTAATAATCCCTTGCTCAATACAAGAAGAAATTATCTAAGCTGAATATTTATCTTTTTGTTTAATGTAGTAGATGATCTGCTGGAATGCTTTGCAGCATTTTGGGGCAAAGGTGAAAGTGGCAAATTTAGAAGTGCCCAGAGGAAAAAACAGAAAAATGCATATATGTATAACAAAGAATCTGATGTACAACTTGTTATATCCTAGATTTACAACAGGATCTTGGCTCCCAGGAGCATCCCAAACCTGCTTTTGAAAATGCTGTCTGGAAAAACCTGGATACTTTTCAAAATAAAAAAATCTACAAATAGAAATACTAGCCGTGCCCACAAAGCAAGTTCTGCTGCTGATGGAGGGAGTTTTTTTTATAATGTAATGATGTAAGAAAATAGTAAGGTACAGGAAGAAGAACAGTCTCCTTCCCAGATATTTTTCTAGTCATATTCAGTGTTGTTACTCCTTAAATCTCAAAGCAAGGTGGACTCCAGCCCATTTCACTGATTAATGCACGGAGATTGTAGATATACTGCATATACAGCACTGTTTGCTCTGTTCTACTGGGCCACTGACTGCTCCCAGATTGCCAACCCAAATTCCTTTTCCTCCCTCTTTTTGAACTATTGGTGATGAACCAAAAGCCTTTACTTTGGCTGTTTGAAGGATAGGATGGCACTCAGGAGGGTCTCTCTCACTGCATTGCTGCAGACAAGTGGGCATCTCCAGAGGGATGCAGTGAGTTTAAGGAAGAGCCAGAGAAATGGAACTAACTGAACAAGGAGATGGAGGAGTTGATTACTGGGAGAGTCTAAAAATAGAGTCTTCAGTTTGGGAAGGAGAAAGCTGAGGGGGGATAGTCTGAGCAGCCTGGTTGCCTTCTTCAGGGAAAGGATGGACATCTACCCCAGTGTAAAGTCTAAACAGTTACAACTGGTTTCCCTAGAGCATTGAAGTGAGGCCAACCCTGATAACATGCACAATTGTATCATCAGTCAAAATTTGGTGTCATTTCAGACTTTTACATTACAAGAAATTTGTCCCCAGGTTCTTGCACCTATCCCTACATGGGAAAGGAAATGACTTGGTAAGAGAATTAAAGCGGGTAACTCTCCAGCTGACAGGACGAATTATGTGGATAATTCAAGGTTTCATTCTTCCATTTTGTGCTCAGCTTGTCCTTTTTAACCAAGGAAAAAGTGTTCCTTGACAACTGGTATTGTCATAGTGTGCATTTAAGGACTTCAAAGTGAATAATTTTAATTCCAAACTTGGTGCCAACCAGTGTTTCCAATAATTAAGCTCTCTGATCTCTTCTGACTCCATTTATTTAAATAAATGACTTAGGGATAATGAAATCAATTTGAATTGAAATGGAATGATTTGGATTAGACGAATCACTGAGAGGTTGTTCCAGCCTAAATCATCCCAGAATTTTATTTTTTATTAAGGCTGAAGCCACAGTCTTTGGTCAAACTAATAAAATTTGGGAAGGAAAAGGAAAGGATACCCACTTCTGGGATCTTTCTGCCTGCAAGCTGCTACTGGTTGCAGTAGGGAATTTGCATATAGCAGTTGTCATCATTATTATTTTCAGATTTCTGAGGACTCACTCCCTTGCCTAATAGAACTTCTGAAGATGTGTTTCCTACCACCTGACACTTCTGTCAGTCCTCTGTCCTCACTGCAAGTCCCTGGGTCATCACAGAGCCACAAGGTCTTGTGTGTTCCCCGAAGGGGAAAACCTGGAATTAGGAGCCACTTCCTTAATGTTTGCTCACACCACTAATTCCATTACTTTTGGTGGAATTACTTGTGAGGGTAGAGTGGACATCGCTGGTCAGGGATGCAAGTTTTAATCCAAACTGAGGTGTCTGTGACACTGTCCAAAACCTTAGATTATTGTGGATTTGCATTTTCTGTAGGAGCTTTGGAAAAATGAAAACAAACCCAAGAGATTCTAGAAGCATTGCGTAATATGTCCATTTTGCAAACATATGTAGGATTCATCTGTCATTTCCCTGCAGCAGACTGCTCTATGTTAACACTTTTGTGGTATCAGCTTCTACATCTGGATTGAAGCAGGTTTTCATATGACAGTAATTATAATACTCTTTCTAGGGTTTTTCTTTTTTTCTTATTGGAATTAGATGCACCCAGTTGGAAACCCCTGAATCCACAGCAAGACTATAGCTAGTTTTTCCACATTAATGAGTAATTAATTTTGAACAGCAATCCAAAGAAATATTTAATTGCTTACCAATAAAGTCAGCTTGCTGCAAAGAAAAATTTCCTTCCCCTTAAAAAAATAGTTTTCATGACAGAAAAATTCTTTATGATGTGAAACATACCTATTTTGGAACAGTGAAAACTTCAATTAAATCATTCTTACAGGCCAGTGGGTCTGTTTTTCCCATCTTTTGCCCAGTGTTTTACTATTGCAACATTAGCATTAGTCACAGAGTTATGTCTCTGCTTAGCCCGCCAGAATGTAAGGGAGACATTCAAGTGTAAAGAAAGACTTTGTGGAAACTATTGCTGAAATCAGACCTCCACATCCCACACAGATACCCAGGCAGTGATGTGTGTCCATACACACACCTATACATTTGACTTTTCTGTATCCTTACACCTACAACGAGTAGGCTTGGCTTGGACATGTCTGAAAGAGCCCTCACCCAAACCAGAAGACTTATTTTGGTATTTTACTTACCGTGGGTAACATTTTTCTCTCGTTTCTCCTTGCTGGCCTTTCCCACAGGCTCTTGGATATTGTCCTCAGCCAGGCAACACCAGGGGCAAACTTGCTACTTATTCCATAGGGCAATCCCTGTGGATATATTTGTGATCTCAGTTTCTACTTTTATCTTATCCAACCACCTTTACAGGAGGCATTTCTGTTTTTATTTACTAATTACTGTCAGGGTTTTATAGCCTTACTGGTACAATCTACTCAGAAGTGGCCACATAAGCTACAGCAAATACAAAGCATTTATTTAACATCATTATTTTAACATCTTAACTCCCCCATCCCCCAATATGGTTTAAATAACAGATATATGCATAATTCCCTGGGAGAGCCTTCCAGGTTTTTCAGGACAGGCTGTGTTTCCTGTTAAGAAATGTATTATTTTGATTAAGGCATGAATCGATTGTTTCTCTTGCTCTGCCAACAACATACACTTACCTGAAGACATTGAAACCCTCAGATGGCCGACCCTCCACAGGCCCCTCCTCATGAGTGCTGTGAAATGGCTTCTCTCTCCCTACGCCCCTCAGCCCCACCATCACAAATGATCCCTGCCCTTCTCCAAGGCTGGCAATCCCCATCCCCTCTGCTGATTTTGGGGGATCTGCAGACCCCAAACCTGCTTGGTTTGCCTTCCTCTCCGTCCCAACCTCCGGCCCTGCTTTGCTTTCCCTCAAAACCCTTGTCAGTGTTTCTGCCATGGTGTGCGAAGGAATCGAGGGAGCCAAGCCCCTCGAAGGAAATTAAATAACAAGCTTCACCTGAAGAACTAAAACACCCGGGGATACTGTGGAGGGAGGTGGAAAATCAGAGCCTGGGCTGTTGTTTCCCTCGGGTGGGATTTAATGAGGAGAAGGCGCAGGCCGGCCCTTCCCTCAGGAGGCAGCGCCGGGCCCAGCCCGCTGCCCTGGGGCCCTGGAATATCCACTTACAGCACACATCAGGCAGGTAAAGGCTCTGGAATCCCTTTGGAATTCCATTGGAACCCCTCAGGGCGGTGTGTGGGCAGAGGCTGGGTGGGAATCGCCACAGCTTTGGGACAGCACGGCTTGGGGGTACCGGGATGCTTTGGGTCTGCCTCAGGAGATCCCTCAGGACAAGATCCCTCAGGAGATCCCTCAGGACATGATCCCTCAGGACACCCCTCAGGAGATCCCTCAGGACATGATCCCTCAGGACATCCCTCAGGACATGACTCCTCAGGACATGATCCCTCAGGACACCCCTCAGGACACCCCTCAGGAGATCCCTCAGGACATGATCCCTCAGGACATCCCTCAGAAGATCCCTCAGGACATGACCCCTCAGGACACCCCTCAGGAGATCCCTCAGGACATGATCCCTCAGGACATGACCCCTCAGGACACCCCTCAGGAGATCCCTCAGGACATGACCCCTCAGGACATCCCTTAGGACATGATCCCTCAGGAGATCCCTCAGCAGACCCCTCAGGAGCTTTGTGCCTGTCGGCTCCCTCATATTGCACTGAATTATCCACGGAGTATCTTAACTTAAACATGTAACTTTCAACAGTGGCTGTATGGGAGTCCTTACTGAAAAGGACAAGCTCATGCTAAAGGTGTCTTACATAGGCTTACACGGTAAGTAATAAGCTTAAAACCAAGTTTTAGAAGGCATATATTGCATTGACTTTCATGGTATAAATCAAGCCTGTAATGTGTTATTCATACTTGATGTACCTTTACATTTGATATCCATTTTAAAAGTTCTTGCTTTCAGGCTGTTTTTAGCAATTGAGAAGTCTAAAATGGGAAAAAAAAAAAACCCAACCAAAAAACCAAACCCAAAACCCCCTCTGTATAGGTTAAAAACGGGAAAGGGAAACATTTAAAGCTTCAGCCAAAATATCTTTATTTTTTAAGTAATTCAACACAGTTATTCATGGCTTTGGATTCCTAAATTTAGCTGTGATGGATTTTTGGCCCCAGTGTCAGCCCTGTGAGGCTTGTGCTTATTCATGCTGAACTTCTTCAGCCTGAGAAGATGCAAGGTCAAATGAAATCTGACTCCTTCAGACCAGTTTATGTCCTTACAGTGCTTCTTACCAGCTACACTCATTTGGTTTATTTACACCGGTTTCCAAGTTCAAAAGTGAAACTTTGGAGGAAGATAGTGAACCAGAGGAACAGATTGCCAGCAGGGTGGTGTGAATTTTCCAGTATTCTCAGTCTAAACCAAGCAAGTTTCTCTAGAAAAAAAAATGCAGGTGGGTATGTTGAAGAAATTCAAGTGAAATGTCTGTTTTGTGCAGTAGACAATCCAAATTGCTCTTGGAGCTACAGAATAGACTGGAGCTCAGGAAAGCATTTGCCTTCCAGGGTAATCAACTCTCAAATCTGTCTGGTGAAAGGACCCAGTACTATAAAAAAGTACCATAAGCAAAAGAGTGCCGTGCTGTGAGGACTGTCCATTTGTTTCAGTATGACTGTATTACCTTCAGTTTAAGGCTTCATTTTTGAGGACCTCTCTGCACGAGAGTTACACGTATTTATATAGTAATATAAAGAAATTTACTTTTTTGTGTAACTGTAGGAAAAGGATTGGTCAAAGATATTTTTATACCAAGTTTCTAGCTTTCCCCTTCTAAGCTCAAGCTTGTCAAATTGATTAGTGATTATTACAGTGTTTAAATCATATGGATTCTAAATGGACATTAAATAAGCTGGCTCTTAGTGGGTGATTCATGGGACAGGGTGCTATAGTAGTTGAAGGCTTTGTTCAGTACCTGACCTTGGACCTACTGAGTAAAGTCAGGCAGTTAATTCTCTTCTCGTCCTGGCTTTGTCAGATCAGTGGGTTTACATACATTTTTTGGACTTGAAATGTTTGCAAAATGATATCTGAGAGCTGTTTAAATGATATAATAGAAACCTGTGGAAGTACAGCCTGTGTAGAGATCTGGTTTGTGTGGTGTCTCTTGTGCTAGTGTTCTAGAGCAGCAGGTTATAACTATGGCAGTTCTAAAGTGCTTCTTTTTTTCTCTTCCTAGGGCATAAACCTCCCTTCCAAAAAACATCATTCTGTTTTCAAACTTCAGTGAGGGAACGAAGAAGTGAAGAACCTTGGCAGGTAAACAGCTAGAATGTATCACAGTGGAGTCCAATCTCCAGCAGGGAGAACTAGAGGAAAACAAAATTGTCTTATCAGAAAAGTGGAATTTTCAGCTATCTTTCTATTCCTTGCTGAGGAGTATTTGACAAGATATAAATGTTTCAAGAGTAGTGTACTGAATAATAAGTGAGAAGTGAATTAAAATGGCTTTGCATTTTAAAAAAAATACTCATTTTAGTCAAATTTTCATGAATGATTCTAATGTTTGCAGAAGTTCTCACCGAACCAGTGCTTATTGATTACATATTAATTTTTTTGGACCATGGTTTGACATGAAGCCAGAGCTCCATATGCTCCAGAACACTTTTCTGTGTAACTGGTGAATTAAGTGCAGAAATATGAAAGGACTAAACATTTCTCTTCATAGTCATAGTGACCAAAATGGCAATGGAAGCAATCATTTTGTTGTACAGTTACCTAGCCATTGAAATGGACTCTCAAAGTGAGTCTCCCTGCCTTTTTCCGCAGTGAGCAAACCAAAGTTAATATCCCCATGGACAAACAGGATATTTGGATGCAAAGCTTAGTCTAAGCTGGAGAATGATGCTTCTTCCCCTGTACAAGTCTGTTTGTGTAGAAAGCTAACAACCTGTAGCTAAAGGAAGTAAATTCAAAGCTTTAATATGTAGTTTATAAGTATATTTTTTTAGCCTGCCCCTCTACTTACCCTTGTGTAGTAAGTGAGGCTCCAAGGGAGGACGAAGGAAAATGCATCCCGAAGTTTGGAGTTTTAACCTGTTTGGGATTGATAAGAGGTACACATTTGACTGCAGAGGGGCCAGAACTTCAATTTTGCCTTTTTTTCCCCTTGTTTGACTTGAATGTGATGAAACCTGAAAACACATACGGAAAATATGGACCCCTTCTGAAGGGAATGTACAGAAATACTACTGATGTGTCCCTCAGCACTCTTTCTTTGCTCTCCGCTCCTCTTACACATCCATGTTGCTTATTCTCTTAAGTAGGTGAGGCCTTGGCAGTTTAATGACCCTGACAAAATTCCACAGTTAAATTAAAAATAAAAGCCAATTTTTTCAATAATTAATGACAAGAAACATTGGCATTTCTCTGAGAAGACTTTTCTCAGCTGAAGAGAAATGTGTAACACAGATTTCCCAAATGCTTGTCAGGGACTGGAATCAAGAAGACCTTCTCATATAAAGAACAGATTTTCATTTCAATATGCTTCTATTTTAAATTTTGGACATTTATCCATTACCTTCATGTTGATTAAACACTCTGGAATATTTTGCTCAATTTTCCAGTATTGTTGAACTGAGTTAAAATGTAATCGACTTAAAACAAATAGAACAAACCCGTCATCTAATAAATGTCAGTTCCATGCTGACTGGAAAGAAAACACCTTGTTCCTGCCCTGTGACCCCAGTGCTTGTGTTAAAGCACAAAGTCTCCAATCATACAAGTGGAACATAAAACCTTTCACTATTCACTTTCTCCATGTAACCAAGCAGGTATGTGGGAGTGTGGGCAACAGAAGGAGCTGGCTTTTTATTTATGTAGGAATTGGAGTGCAGCTCACAGAGTAGCCTGGTAAAGGCTCAGCTGAAGGTAAGACTCATAACTGATGAGCACATAGACCAGATTCTATGGAGTTTAAAGACTGGTTTGGATGGGCTACCCAAAGGCACATCCATGTGGAGCACTGGGCAGACATCCCTCTGCTGATGGTGGCCAGAGCTGCAGCTCCTGAGCTGTCAGGATTCTGCCTGCCTAGGTCTCCAACGCTGCCCTGCCCTGCTCAGAGCCCTGCAGAGCACACCTGAACTCATCACACAGCACCAGACACAGCACATTCTTCAGCAGACACTCTGGAAGATGATGGCCCTGATAACAGCATTGTGGCAGACAGCCCTGTCTGGCATTGCTGTAGGAGATCCCCTCCTTTATAGGGTATTTTGTGCTTTTCCCATACATTGGCACAGCCTTAAAGGCTGGGATGGACAATGCCTGCTCTTGGCTCTTGTTTCTTCTTTAGGAAGTGGATGTGAATAAGTGTTTGTGCCCTGTTTAGTTGAAGTGGGTCTTTGGAGATCAGGTGGTTGCAAAGAAACCCAGAAAGAGGCCTTGGTTGGAGCTGTATTTAAGCATTTCAGGGGCATATCGATGAGCAGAGGACGAAAGCCCCTGAAGAGGGGGATGATTTGTTAAGTGAGGATCAAACAAATGAAGCTTTCATTGTGAGTATTTTGTGTTCTTGGGTTCAACGTCCCTCTCCAACATCCTTGGTGCTGGAGTGCAGTGTCAGGCAGGTTAGCTTGCCCTCTTGCTGTCAGTGGGGAATGTCGGTGCCGTAGGTATCCTGCTGTGTGCTTTTCCAGTTTTCCTCTCAGTGTAACTCGTTGCTTCCAAGCAAAAGCTCCCGACCTTCCCTTGTGCACTCTGCCTTGTTGTGCGCTTTCTCCTGTGCTTTGCACTTTCTATTTACACAATAAAAGGACCAAAGGGAAAACAATGTTTCTTTATGTTAGAAGTACGGCAGCCCCACATGTCAATATTTCTTTTCCCCCTATGCACTCTGACTTCGTTTATTTTTTTAAACACTTTGGCTTCTTTTAAGGAGATTCGAGTTCCAGAGCAAACCAGTTTGTACAATGTGCTCAGCTTCATGTTGCACTGAACTGATCGCATTTGTTATGTCTACCAGCTGATAGAGTTTTCTGAAAATATTTAGCCTGTAATGTAACCCTCCCTGGTCTTCTGTTTTTATTGCAAACATGCAATTAATCACCCTAATTGTTCCAATTACCCAGAGGCCCAAGTGATTATGATAAAATAAATAAATAAATAAAGATAGTGATGACGTGGTGTGACTGTAGGACTGAGATGAAGGTTCAGCACAGCCCAGGAATCTCCACTGGTTCTTTCATGTCTGGGGAGATGTCCTGGAGGTGGCTTGATGCACATGCTGGGTGTCGCACATTCCAGCCTGGATAAGCCATGCTTTTCCTGGCGATCATCACACGCTGCCCTCCAAAACTTTCCCATTTGGCACCACCAAAAAGTGTGAACTGACAAATAACTGCATGGGAAAAAGCTGAGGAAAGAAGCACACCTTGCCTCAGAAAATGGTGTTTAAGAAACATTAGAGCTGTCACTTGCATCAACAAGACCAGCATCATTTAGAGGTCAGGTATGAATAATTCCAATTCTTGAAAATATCTGCAATCAAAATGAACCCAAAATGCTGTTTCTGTTTTTTGTAAATTAAACCCAGTGCAGATTTTCTCCCCTCCAAGTAATTCTCATGCTAGGAGCTTGAGTCTGTAATAAGTTTTGCTTGTTTGGCACATCCTCAGGCCCAGTTAGAAAATCCTTGGAAATAGTTCTAAAAGTAATGTCCAAACACAAACCTATGAGCAGTGATCCTGGTTGCTGTGCCAAGGATGGGTCTGTGCTTCCAAGACTTCTGGAAATCTCTGCAATGACTCTGACCAGCTTTGGGGAAAATAAAGCCAACCGTGGTCTGAATTTCTTCTGTTAGAAGGAAATGGTGTTTTAACGTTCCAGGAAAGTGCAAACTGTATGCTTTGATTTTGCTACTGAGAGGCTATTTGAGAAGGTTACAGTGTTCTCTAAGAAATGTATGTGTGTTACTTATATATATATATTTGTGTATGTATATACACAAATGAGGATGTAATTCTTATCTCATACTAGCATTACATCACTGTTTTATCTCTTGTAAATCTGGGTCACTCCTGAACTACATAGCTGTGAATGCAGATGGAGCATGGGTCTGAAATGCCATTTTCTAATAGGATTAGTGAGTCATTTGTGTCCAGATGTGGATCTGATTGGGGGAAGGGAATGAGGGTGGGGCAGGGAGATGGTGTCCTGACTTCAGATCCCTGTGACATCCATGGGAATTTTCAGCACCTTTTTGCCCATCCTTGCAACTCTTCCCCACAACAGCTATTACACACCACTATCCAGGGCACGAGAACAGGGAATTGAACAGGAGGTTAAATTGGTGTGAACCCAGACTTCCTGCTGACAGGATTTCTCCCTGGAACAGTGGCTCCTTGAAAGTCTTTCTGCTGGGCAAGTATGGGCTGGCTGTTAACCTCTGTAAATTCTATAGTTTTAATGATGTTGGCAGAAGTCAAAGGGTACAATAATCTTTGTATATAGATTTGTCTTTGCTTGAACTCTAAAGGCATCCTTTTCCAGTCTGCTGTGGCTGTACACAGCTAGCCCATCATCTGCCAGAAAAAAAAGTCAATTATATCATTACAAATGTGAACTTGTATATTTTATGGGAAAAATTAGTATGCCACCTTGGTAAGTAAATATTTAGAAAGATCTGTAGCCTAGAAAATGTTGAGGGACAAAACAAATGCCAGTTAATTCTGTATACTTTGGATCAGATTTCAGCTACAGTCAGTGCCAATTACAAAACTGAATGGAGTGACACAGTGTATTAAGGAACATATAATTTGTCATACAGTGTCAACATTGCTGGCATTTTATATTTCTTGAGGTAGCACTTTTGAGCCAAGTCTTGTTAAGTGTCCCAAAATCTCATTTAGCATGTCAAAAAGTATATTCATTGTTAATTCTCTGAAGAGTGGAGAAACAGACTTTGTGATAGACAGCTTTTGACAATCATAGCTGGGCTAAAGCTCTTTAATGGTGGGATTGATCCTGTTACAAGTGTGCAGTGTTTGAAGCCAGCCCTGACTGAAAAAGCTGTTCACTGCAGCTGAGTGACTGAAATAGCATTTACTTGGAATAGCGTGTGGGTATCTTCAGACTCTGACCTGCTGTATTCATCACTTCATCTTAAAAAACCCAAACAGAACAAATCACAACAAAATGGGCAGAAATTCATATTTTCTAAGGGCAGATGCAAACCCATAAACTGAAATTATTCAGTGGCTACTAGAATTGGAGTCTTACAGTCCTGAACACATCCTGTTCATTTTATGCCACTTCTCTGGCCCGTGTCCCAAAGAGCTGAGACACTTGTAGCCTGAAGTGTAAGAAGGCAAAGCAGTTTGAGGTGCTTTGTTACCTCAAGCTGGGCAGTTCTGCTGTGTGGTGAGAGTGAAGAGCTGCTGAGGCCCCTCTTTTTCTGCTCTTGGACATGCATGGAGGGCAAAGGGAGCTCCACAGCTCCAGCAGTGCCCAGCACTGGGAGGGGATGGCAGGCATGGGGACACTGTATGCTCCTCCAGGCACTCTGGGAGCGTGGAATGGTTCTTATTCTCCCAGAAAAGGTGAGATTTTATATTTTTGACATCGTATTTTATTCTGAGACTTTGTGACTCTGTGAGAAAGCATCAGTTGTCACCAGTGAGCATCAGGGCTGTCCTTTCCATACCCTTTCACTCTTGCCTCTTTTAATTCACTGGTGTTGCAACATGATTTCAAGAACTCAGAGTATGTTTGTCCCGCACAAGTGTACTGAAACTGGATACCTTTTTTTTTAATTAAAAAGATGAAGTTGTTTTGGCTGCAGTAAAATCTAAGAACAATGTTTTACAATGAGGGAGAGATGTATGACATGCAGGACTTTTCAGAGTACACTGTTCTTACACAAGTCATTAGAGGGCCTAGAAGCCCTTTATTTTCTGGGCTAAGCCTGATTGCAGTGTTTCTCCTATATAATATTTTATAAATTCCCATAAAAGAAAGAAACACT
Organism: Campylorhamphus procurvoides; assembly: GCA_013396655.1. Taxonomy (NCBI): domain Eukaryota; kingdom Metazoa; phylum Chordata; class Aves; order Passeriformes; family Dendrocolaptidae; genus Campylorhamphus; species Campylorhamphus procurvoides. Next base: position 161,988 of record WBMV01003767.1, on the reverse strand, counting down.
AGACTAAATGAATGTTTTGAAGTACTAGGACTTTGTAAATGAGGAATAGGACTTTGATTACTGCCTCAAAATTACAGTCTAAAATATTATTTTACACGCTGTCCTAAGTCAAGGCTTATTTTAAAAACAATCTTTTGACAGCAAAAGTAAATTCACATGACTATCTGCATAAGGCTGGGTACATTTTGTGATGATGGTTTAAATTACCATCATCTTTTCAGCACCTCCCGATGCCATGAAAGGAAGCTTTCTTCACTGCTTTGCAATGCAGTGCCTCTGGCACGCTGAAATATCAGCCACACTTGGAGGAAGGTTTTCCTGCAAAGCAGCTACCTGTAAGTGTCATCAGTACTAGAAAGCTTTGGGCCTGAATCCTGCCACCTACATGTACTGGCTGTGCAAATTCTTCCAATGAAGCCAACGTGGTTTTTTGCATAAAATAACATTGTAAGCCACAGGATGAAATTCTCTTAAGTTGCTACTCTGACTGTGTTTTGTGCTCTCTACTTTTGCTCCGAGTAGGAAAGATAGTTAAAAATTCAGACAAAAGAATAAACCTCATAACTTGCATTAACTTTTATTTCATTCTTGAAACTTTTTTAACAACCTGCTAAATGACAGTGAGCAGGAGTCTTCCTTGACATACGCTCTTTGAAATCACAACTGAATGTGGGTCCCTGGTTTAAGGAATTTTTACTGAGTTTTCATTACTTTTTTAATTACTCTGTTACTTTTCTGCTTGGCTGAAAGGGAAAAGCTGGCTCTAGTCAAAACACTGTAATTAAATGTTCTGTAATGCAAGCTCTTGCATAGAGGGAAGACCTGGCAAGTACCAAGACACTTCACAGCTTAATGTTTGCACTTGACTGACTGCTTGTGTAACAACTGTATCCAGACACTGAACCGGCCCCAGCTCAGATACTGAATGTACTGAAGCTGCTGAAGCTTCTTTGGGCTTTTGACTTTATTTATATCACTGTGCAGCCCAGCCTTTATGTACATCCAGCCTATGTGCCCAGCTCTCCGTCAGGTACAGTAAAACCCCCACAAAACAGAAAACAAAACTCCTTTAGATGGTCAAAAGTGGAGTTAGTTGTGGGCTTTCCAGAGATTGTCCCTCTGGGATATTGAAGGCAAGGCAATTGCATCACTCACCATTACCAGAAGCTATGAAGAAATCTGGAAGCCTGAAAATAAAGGTTTTCACTTCATCTTTGGCCAGGAATGGATCCATAAGACACTGGTATATCATTGATAAAGATTATTGTTTGTGTTACAGCACTGTGCAGTGAGTGCAGGTTCAACACCCAGTTAAGCCAAAGCTGCAACACCACCATCTTTTTGCTCTGAAAAATATAGAGACAAAATGAAGAAAACCAGGAGAAGACTGAAGAGAGGCACTGGAACTAGACACAAACGAGAGCAGGATGCTGAGAGCCAAGGCAGCTCATTGGCAGCCTGGGTATCACCTTGGGGTTTGTTCTGCATGTAGTTCTGTGGAGTCTTTGGGAAGGAGGAGCTAAGGCTTCCTTAGTGTTGTTCATCAGTTTATTGTTTTTAATGAAAAACAGTTCATTTGCTCCTTTTGGCAGCATGCACACAGTAACCTGTTGCCAGCCTTGGTCAGAGAACTGGTGCTGCATTTCCTTATGTTTTGGATTCACCCCTTTGCCTCTTCCCTTTGTGAGGCTGCCCTGTCTCTTTTCCCACCTTTGCCCCCAAGCTTCTCACAGCATTGCAACTGTTCAGGGGGGATTTGTGTTTGTGTTCCTGTTTGTCCCTGGCTCCAAACACCGATGCTGCATCCAAAGTCCTTATCCCATGGAGAACTGGTGCCAGCAAGGAACCTACATTAGTGAGAGTTTTCCCTTTGGCTTTCGCATGCATCTCTTTTTCTTCTGTCCTGCTCAGTTTTCAGCCTGTTACCAGCACTGTCATCACCCAGGGACTCTGCTGCAGCCACTGGTGTCTGTGCAGCCTTAAGCCTGGTTTATCCAGTTTATTAAACCAGTTTTACAGCTGATTCATTTCATTTTAAAGGCCCCAAACTGCTGAGCATAGGGCAAATTGCTGCCAGCCATGGGGAGGGGAGCATCTCTGCCAGCCAGGGGCTGGCTGCTCTCCCCTCCTGACACATCCAGCAGCCCAGGAGAAATCACTTCTGTTGAAACTTTTGGTGAGGCACAGTGCAAGCTGGCCAAGGCCTTAGGATTAAAAGTCTTCTTTCTTTTTTTTCTTTCTTTTAAAGTATCATGACGTAATTGCTGAAAAATAAATGGTCGAGATTTTGGTTGTATTTCTTAAAAGAAAGATTGCCTTTCCAGCAGCTCAATTTCCCCAGCACCAAACTGGGAGTTGGTTCAACACAAACACAGGAAGAGAGTGTCATGTTCTGAAAAACTGCCTGCAGAACCTACCTTTTCTTTTTTGAAGGGTTCTGGTGGTGGGTGCATTCTGTGCACATAGTGAAGAAACCAGAAAACTTGTGTCTGAAGAAAATTTAAGAATCCCAATCGTAGGTCACAGCCCTCTGTTGCAGGTGGGCTGGGAAGCAGGGCTCAGTCATTCTGGGTGGCTCTTCAGGTGCCCACTTTGGAGGAGTAGCTTTCTTGCTGCTAAGCTGGCTCTTGGCCTTACAATAATGCCCAATACGACTCAATTAATTCTGTCACCTTCAGGTTTTGGACAATTCTCATTCAGATCCTGAATTTCTGCTTGTGCTGGTGACCTCCAATTGCTCCAATTCATTTTACCACTCACCCTCCTGCACTGGGAAGGCCACTTTCCCTTTCCTTCCCTGCCTTTGATGAGCAGCTCCTCACTAGAACGCCTCCTCTGAAATGTCCCACTTGTTCCAGCCCCTCTGCTATCCATTCGTTTCCCAGTAAACCTCTGGTGCTCAGCAGCCACTGCAGTTTTATTTCAGGCAAATCATGTTTTCCCTGAATCTGCCCACCGGGTTTTCAGGGAGGAACATTATTTTTTTATTTCAGTGTTTAAAAACTATTAACCTTCAGGGGCAGCAGCGCGTCAGTTAAAATAATAACGGCACTAATTAATTGACAAGATGTTTTCACTCCAGTTTAATCTACCAGAATTTAACTCTGCCTGCAGGGCATAAACTGTCTTCCCTTTGTTTTTGGGTTCCATACCTCCCAGTTTTAGTACTTGTAAGGCTTTACTTAATCTGGTGCTTATTGCTGAGGTGGTTTGAGAAGGCGCTGTGAAAACAGACACAAGTATCCAGTGCATCTCTCACCTTTTTCAGGTTGTCTTTTTTTCCCCTGTTTGAAGGAGCACAGTGTGGCAGCAACATTTCTAAGCTGGATATTGTATTTCTGACTGTTTCAAAGACTCTGCAATGAGGGGAAACTTAGAAGACGATCACAGCACTAAAATATTCTCAGCAATGTTGTTTATCTTTCCACAACGTCTCTGGAAACTTTCTTAGCCTTAAATGAATATTAACTTGCTAGACTGGAAGCAGTGATTCTAGGATAATTTCTGACATACAGCTATAATTAAGCTGTGTTTAAATGTTGTCTAATAATATACACATTAAATAAAACTATTAGCAGACATCATAAACTCTCACATACCACTTCCTGTCCTCCTTCCAGATATCCGTAATTTTTTTTCCACCTCTCTTGCATTACCCCAGGTGCCAATCTTGTCTCTTTTAAGATGAGCATTCAAAATTTGCTATTTTTGATAATATATTTTGAAGAGTTAGTGACTTCAATTGCTGTTTTTAAGTGGTTGTTTAGACATGAGCAGGTAATCTGAAGTGATGGGTAAAGTGATACTTGAGAGTATGTATACACATCTAGAGAAATAATTACCATCAGATAAATATTACAGCTCTTCTCCAGCAGTGTTTTAAGGCATTACTGTGTCTTTCCCTTGATGAATGTCTAGTGACAAAAGTGGGCTACAGAATACCTTATAAACCAGCTGCTGACCCCAACCAGCAAAGTGGGCATTGCCCGATCTTTTTGGGACCACTGACCTGTAGCTTCTGGCCACGGCATCAGGAGAGTGCCAAAATCCCTACAGAGTCAATGGGAAAGATCTGCAGAGGTACTTTTTAATTTTTAAAATATTTATGCTAATAATTATTGTCTGTGTTAATAATGATGATTTACATGTGGAGAAGCAATCTCTGCAAGCGTTACCCATTTCTCACTAAACCCCACACAAATCTGCTGCTGTATAGGAGGTTTATTTACATTATGAGTGTTTAGCTTTCCAGAAGGTCACCTCTGCTTCAGGTAGGGGCCACATGAATATTAAATACAATGAAAACAAAGTAAATATAGTATATTGTAGGGGATAAGCAAAGGCTGTAGTGCACACCATGAATATAATGTGCTTTTCATTAGCAAAATATCTAAAAGTGAATTGGAAAATAACATTTAACAAGTATTGCCCTGAAATCAGTCATAATTTTAATTAAATAAACATAAGCAGGCAGTTGAAAATGAGATCTAAAATCTTTAGTAATGAGCACCATAACTGGTAAGATCCCACATCAGTGCTGGCAATTCATTAACAATACTGGGAGACCTCATATAAAAATGACAGTTTCTATTTCAGAAAGAAGTTGATGAAATGTTGGAAAATATGTGCTGCTGAGAGGGGGGGATGTATCCCTCTGTGACAGCACAGTGACTCGAAATGGAGCTTTTTCAGAGACCCACATTAGAACTGAACCCTTGCTTGGGGCTGTGCCTCAGGCGCTCCATCCAAACCCCTGTCCCCCATATGCTCATCCTGGTGTGCTGAGCCCTGGATTTGGGAACGAGCCCTTCTCTGGCCCCTGGTCTGCTGTTCCTCGCCCCCAGGCAAGGCAGATGTCTCACCAACTGCATTCATGACAAGATCCAGTAGGGGAAAAAAAGCCTTCCAAAAATTGAAATGTGTTTTTCTGGTGGATAATGAGTGTCCCCAGGCAGGATATCCAGGTATCTCCAGGTGTCAGGTATCCTTCACTCTGGCAGAGATGGGCTGTGAGCTTTTGGTTTCTCTTCACTTTGACACCATCCCTGTGGCACAACGAACCTTACAAGTGCTAATAAGAAAACTTATGCTCCTACTAAAAGGCATTTTTGAGAGTCTATGAACTCTTTAGAGAGCAGCAGTTGATGCTGATCTAGAGCTTAAATCACCAGCACCTTGGGGGCAGAAAATGCCCAAAAGGTGAAGCAATATTAGGAGCCTGTAGGGCAAAGGCAAAAAAACCTGCAAGGAAACAAGAGGAAATAAAAGGCAAAGTAACGGTAGGAAGCCATCTGACTGTACAGCATACAAAAATGCCAAAAATGCCAGGGGAAGTATCTGCAGTTTATAAATTTAAGTATCTGTTGCTTTTGAAAGAAAAGAAAAGCCTGGGGCTGAAGTATTCTAAGCAGAATACTAATGTAGAAGTTGAAGTTGGCACTGAGCCGTGCCCCAGTGCCATACTCCTCCATCAGCCTGGGAGTGGCATTTTGTGCCAGGAGCTCCTTCGGGGCCCTGACCTGTCCAACCTGGGCCATCCTGGGCAAGAAGAGGAGTATCACACTGTCCCACAGGGTCTGGCAAAGCCCATGGGCAGAGCAAGAGCAGGACTGACTTCAAACACAGCCACTTCGGGAGCAAATCCCCAGGGCTGAGAACTGCATGTTGTCCTTCTCTCCTGGGACATGATCCCTAAAGGATCAGCTCGGAGGTTTGGGGGAACACTGGGCAATCTGCTAAGCTGCATTAGCTGTAAAATCCCATATACAGTGGGAAAGAGGTTTAACTTTGTGTATGTTTCCCTTAGTTTAGCCAGAGCAGAACAGCAGGCTGTCCTGATTAACCCGCTTCCCCTGACACAAACCAAATGGCTTACAGCTTGGGTAACTGTCTGTTGAGTCCCATGTTTACTATAAATTCAGTAGATGAAAAAAATTATTTCAGTTTCTATGTTTTTTACAGCATTTCCCACCAGAGAACGCTCACACTTGTAAAACAATAAATGCTATAGTATAACATAGCAAGACTAATAAAATGTTCAACAGTAGATAAAATTATTTACAAAAGACCATTATGGGTTTCTTTTGGAGAAATAATGCAGCATTTAATTTTAAGATACATGTGCCAGGCATAACTTTTAGATGCTACAAAAAAGAACATAAATATAGAGGTGGATGTGTGCAATAAGGTACAGTCAGGATCTTAATTACTTCTCTCACTAAAAATAATTTGCCTCTGTGTTTCATTTCATCTCTGCGCCACCAGTTTTTGAAAAGCAAATTACTTTGCTAGGCAGTTCAAGGAAAAAAACTTCAGCATGAAAACTCCTGTGTCCCACTTGGGCTGACTTTAAGGTTTCATGGGAGGAGTGGGTATGCAGAGGGTGAGAGAAAGTTGTGTTGTTTTGGTCCAGTGAACGGATCTGGGACATTTCTTCAGTTAAACTAATTTGTTCCCTGATGAGGTTTTTTCCATTCTTGCTGTAATACTGAATTCCAGTGCGAATGTTGACTTGCTGCTGTCACAGGATGGTGGTTGGAAGGAAAATGCTTGGCACTGCCTCCTGTTACTCATTGTGCAGTCAAGTCAGAGCCAGCTTACAAGATGGGAAACTGCACATTAGCATAAAGAGATTTAGTCCTGGAAGCAAAAGATGCAAATCCATCACCTACCTGCACATTTCAGCCTCTTTTCTCCTTCTGACTGGAAACTGAAGGCCAGTGGCTTTAATGGCAGAGACGTGTTCACTGTTTCAGGGTGTACTGGAACGCTTTTCCTATTGATATTCCCTGCACGTGAATTTCCACCTCTGGAAAAGCAGAAAGAGACCCAACACAACAGGCTCTGCCACTTACAGATCCACAGAGGTGGCCGGGCAGGCTTTAGGTTTGCTGATTGCTCCTGAGGGGCAGTTGTTCTCACCACTGTAATCCCCAAGTAAAGATTGTTTGAGGGGCTTTCAGCCATCCTAGAAAACCATTTCCTTAAAATCTCAAACTGGGAGGGGAATAAAGTGACTCAGTAAGAGCTGCAAAACTCAGAACTTTTTTTCTTTTCCCCAAAGTGTGCTCTACCCTTTTTTATATACTTTGATTTTCTATAAGTGCTAGAACCACTTTGGCAAAAAGTTCAGTATTTGACGGTTTTTATTTAGATGTCCACATGTGGTTTTTATATTCTTAAGTTTAGGGAGATGGTGAATTCTGTCGTTTGGGTTTTTTCAAATGTTTAAGTTGTAACTGTTGAAATCTGCTGGGTGTTTAAAGTGGATCTGAGAAAGGAAGTAGGGCATTAGTTTTATTGGAAAAAAGAGAAAGCACAGTTTGAAAATTCCTTTAAACCAATGTTTTTCTGATGTAATATAGAAGAACATATTTATATTGATTATAGCATTTGATACTGTATAATATAAATGCAAATTCAGAAGTAATTGCTGTAGTGAAATATTCTGTATTTATTGTATAATAAATGTTTCATAAAAATAGCATAAAATATTTAGAAAAATAAAATAGGATTAGAGGGAATCTATTGCATGGCTAAAGGTTTTATGTGGTGCTAATAGTATTTCAAAAACCATTTTATATTAAATAGACTGTATTGCATTTGTATTTGCCATAGACTGTGAACAAAATGGAATTTTTAAACACAGACTTTTATCATTCTCTGAAGAAGCCTTTAGCCAGCACCAAATTTGTATTCCCTCTTGCAGTTCATCAGAGTCTTAATTAAACAAAGCTGCGCTGAATAGGGAAGTCAGCGAGATAATTTTAGACCCTTAATCTGTGGATATAAAACCCCTTAATCCACGGATATAAAATCATTTTCTAAAATCGTGAGCGATCACATTACCCTGTTTTGCATGTAGGGAAACTGAGGCAGGGCAAGCAGATTCCTGTATGGGCTGTGCTGAGGCTGAACCCCCTGTCTGGGGGCTGCCCAGGACCCGACCTTGGCCCTGGTGACTCGGGGTACCTGGGTGGGCTCCGGCCCCACCGCTGCTTCCCCACTCTGTGCCAGCAGGCAAGCAGCAGCCTCGGAGCAACTTGTTTTCATTATGTGAGGAGCACGCTAGCTTTCCACAGCCGCCTTTGAATCCTTTTTATATTCCTGTTCACACTGTGTCACAGATCCGTGCTGTGTTCCATTACCCAGCCTGCAGTGGGGGGAATGTGGTGCTGGGAAGAGGCTCTTGGATGCTCTGCCGACCCCACGACCCTTCAGGTCTTCTTTACCTCAGGCTCAGACAAACGTACAGTTCTTGCGGTGCTGGCCACAGAAAATCCTTGGGGATTCGTATTTTCTGTCATTTAGAGTAAATCAGAAGAGTTTTCAGCCTGGCCACACTTTGCCTGTGGGTTACCCAGTTGCTGGGCCCTGATGCAGAGAGATTCCAGGGCTCCAAGCCTTGGGCTGCGTGACCCTTTTCCCATCACTGCTGCCTGTGGTTTGTGAATGGCCTTTGCCCCTGCCTGGGTCACGTGTGGGGCCCATGATGGTTTGGTTTCCCTAAAAAATAGGAGCCTCCAACACATCCCTCCACTCCCTGCCCCAGAGGAGCCTCGTGCACCTGGTACCAGTCTGGGGATGGATACATCTCTGGGTTACTGGAGGTGCTACAGACACCCCTGTGACAGCAGAGCTTCATGCTTCCTCCAAAACTTCGTGGGTTTGGATCTGTAAGTAATCCTGGGGTCAGCAGAGGGAGCCCAAGGACATGTAGTCTCAGTTCTCCAGTTTGGACCAGCTCAGTTTTCTGGGTGCTGAAGTGTTCTTGACATAAACTCTCTGCCTTTGAGTGTTGCAGTAACTTATTGCTAAGCCCCCAAACTGTGCAGTGGCCATGTGGGGCCACCTGAGTTGTGCTGGGAGGAGGAGAGCTGAGAGGGAAAGGTTTCGTACTAATAACACCTTTGGAAAGGTACTTTTTTCTTAATATTGTGAATAATGACATCAGCACAGAAATCCAAGGTGTGCCAACCAGTTTGGCCATGAGCCTGGGTAGGAGGCAGGATTGGACTTTGATAGAGGGAGGGGTTAAACAAAACTCTGTGCAAAATGTAGCTTGAGCTGAGATTTGCTGTGAGTCTTCGCATCAGAAAGATACTGATAATGGGCATTATAAAGATTATTGGTGTTCTTATTGTCTAATTCCATTTCATTGCTTCTGATTGATCAGATTTCATTGCTCGGCCATAATGCCCATCTGATTTTTGAGGAATAAAAAGTTGTTATACAGTCACTACTCTTCCTGGCACTGTTCGAAGCCATCAAATTTGCTTGGAGAACTTCTGGAAAATTGGAAACAATGGCAACTTTTTTGATCATTGAAATTCACATTGATTTCCAAGCTCTTGTGGATGGGTTTTTAACTGCAAAAGGAGCGCTGTAAACTTGACCTTGAATAAGAGATGGGCGTTTTCAGAGGCAGCAGCACAGCAGGGTCTGGGCACGGTGTTTTCATACGGTTATGCCAGAGCCGGAGCTCCCTCTTGTGAGAAAGAGCAGAGAAGTCCAGGAGAGTCAGCTGGAAACGTGCAGGGAAAGTGGCGTTCGATAGGCAAGTGATTTCCAGTAGCTTTTCCTGTAAGTCTGCACACACCTCCATCCACTGGGACAAGAAAACAGGGGATCTGAAGCCATGTTCCTGCAAACTTTGGCAGTGGCACTGCAATTTGTACATTGCTGCAATCTGTCACAGCTCTGATGCTTGATAAACATACAGGAGTATTTTTCAATGGAAATAATTCCCGTTCCTCCTTCCCCCACCCAGTGACTTTTGTCTCTGGCAAAAAGAGCCTAACTTTGTCAGCTAATAAAAAGCAGAAAAGAGAGGAATCTGTCAGAAGTGATAAATTCTGTTTGCATTTTTGTGCTTGCTGTGCTCAGTGTCAGCTGTGATGAATTGGTGACTCTTCTGCCATCCTCAGCAAGGAGTACCAGAGCTGGGCTCTCGTGTCCGTGCCAAGACCATCTCCCTTTGGAAAGGGGGGTCTTCAGCCACACACTGGGCACTCAGGGCACAATGGGATACATCATCCAGTTGCCATATGCATGACGACCCTATAGATGACTTCAGGTGTGTTTTAGCTTGGGAACATCTATGGAAAATACTTGGTATTTTGTGGGATCTGGTGCACTTCGAAGGGAAAGTATGTGTTTCAGAAGTATTTTTATGAGCCTTGGGATTAAGTTCTTTCTGGCAAGTGTGGTTTAGTGGCAGCCAAAGGGGTGACTGTCTCCAGCAGCAGCAGCAGCTGCCCTCCTCGTGCGAGTTCAGTGCTGGGAGCTGTGGCAGGGCCTGGGCACTTGGGAGTCTCTCACCCTGCTGGGCTCAGACCCTGCCCCGTGCCTGCTGCTGAGCAGGAGCTGCTCCTTGAAGAGGGCAAACCAGTGTTTCAGGAGTCTCCTGCAACATTTGCTGGTTTATTTTGCTGTTGGTAAATAACCAGAGCTCCCAGGTTTGCCATCTGTGCAGCTGCCCTGGCAGTAACACCAAATCCAAAGTATTTGGGTTGCTCTCCCCCAGTCCATCCCCACCTGCCCCTTCTTCACCAGGGAAAGAGTGACTCTTGCATCTTGTTGATCATCCCCCCAAACCAGGGGGTGCACACGGGTGGTGGCATCTCCAGGGACTGGCACTGCTTTTCTGGGATGTAGCTTATGGAATCAACCTCTTTTCCCTCTGCATGGCAAGAGTTAATTGTGCTGGTATAAGAACATTAGTCCAATGGATTATTAAAAAAAAAGAAAATTAGCGTTTTTCTTACAGCAGGGAACGTGTCCAATAATTGATGTGGGAATATTAATGCAGTATGTATGTTATCAATTTAGAAAAGCAGAAGACATATTTCCTTAAGCTTCTAATCATTTATACATATGACCTTCATTTATACAGCAGAAGGGCTCTTCCAGAGAGCTACAATTTGCTTCAGATGTTTAGCTTGGGTATTTTGCTTTACCTTCCAACTGCCAAGTTTGGGATTATTTAGCAGTAAAATTAGAAATGTGGATTTGAGTATGCACCAAAGTCCTGACAGGTGTTAATGGAACTCAAGTTGAATATTTTATTCTTTAAATAGTAAAATGTAAACCTGCATTTGTTTAGCTTTGCCTTCCTGCCAACTATATCAGGTATCTTGTGTGACTAGAATCACTGTTTTCTGTACATGGTCTTCATGGCAGTTTCCAGTGCCTGTTCCCAAGTCAGCCTGTATTTATAATCCTAACAGATTTCAGCTCCACAGAGAATTCCTTAGGCAAATGTGGTGTTCTCAACCCAAAGAGATAGGGCAGAAAACTCATTATGCAATACAGCCCAGATTTGCAGAATGTGCCTAAAGATGCAAATAGGAACCTAAGAGGATTTCTCAGAAGGAAATAAAATCCTGGAGATGAAATTAAAGCAATTTAGGGCCGTTGTGAAAACAAACAAACAAAACCCACTTAGTGGCATTTTTTATGTGTTCAGACTCCTCTTAAAAAAAAAATATGTCCCTCAGCCCATTGCAATTCAGCAGTTTGGGTTCTGCTCAGGGCAAACTGATTCAGAGGGATTTCTTTGGTACCAGTGGCCCCCGGGTTTGCTCAGATTGCTGGGGAGGGTCATGCTGTGTTTCAGAAGGGAGCACTGGCTGTTTAAGAAAGGATGCAGGACACTGGCACAGCACAGGCTCAGCCTTCCTTGTCACAGGAGATGTGCCAGGAAATCTGTGTTTGCACAGAAGAATTGTTTTATTTTCTGGCTTCACCACCACTGCAAAAATCTTTTTTGCCAAAGGAATGGGCAAATTTCACCTCAGCAGAAATCCAGTAGAAATCCTGGTCTTGTAAGGTCTTTAGGTAGATTGGGACTTTCTGTAGTTGAGGTTGTTTGAAGAGAAATGTCTGTCATGGTCTGACTGGTTTTGCAGCTGTGAGAGGCTGATGGCCCATGGAGCCCAGACACGTGGCCTTGCAAGGCTGTGACAGTCTAGAGGGGCCATGGACTTCCAAATCGCTTACAGGACCTTGCAGTTTGCTTTGAAATTTAAGCAGAGAGGAGCTTTTAGTGTAACTCTGCAGATCTCAGAAGGGCTCATCTCAGGAGGGAATATTCTGATGGCTTTGTGCTGTCAGTGAATTAAATGATATAGGCTGGCTAGTTTTTTCATCTTCTGTTGGGCTGGTCTAATTTAATTCAGTACAAGTACATACTGGAGAGCTGAACTAAAATCGTGTAGGTTTTAATAAGACCATAACAAAACCCATTGAAATATTTTCCTCTTATGCAATTTAAATTCAATTTACAGTCACTGTTTATTTTCACATACTTGGATGTTGTTTTAAGCACTGGGGTTTTTTTGCACCGCTTGCGTAAGAGCTATTGCAGTATCAAACCAGCGCTCTTAATGTACTCTGGAATTTGATTTTTTGGACTTTACCATTTAGAAAATCTATCCAGTTGAAAGGACAGTCTCAGAAGCTGTGAAGCCTTTCCACAAGCAGCAGCTGTTCCCGCTGTTTGGTGTGTATGTATGATCTGAGGATGTCCTCATTGCCTGTATTCCTTCCACAGGAGCACATCTGATCCCTGCCACATCAGAATGAGGGCATTAAAATAGTGCTACTGTGTCATTGTATGCCACGTGTTGGACTCGATGGTCTTGGAGGCCTTTTCCAGCCTAACAATTCTGATTCTGTGTGCACATCTCAGCTCACCTGCAGAGGCACCTCTGATGGTCCTTTCTGAGGTGCTGCAGCAGCACAGGGGAACAGAACGAGTATTTTGGTTTTCTGTACAATGAAAAGCTTGAGTTCGATTATATTCAAAGCTCCAAAGTGCTGCTGAATGCTTGGCTCACAGCCCAGTGGTGGAGAGCCCAAAGATGTGCCTTAGTGCTTCAGTGTCAACTTGAAATTGATTTTCTCTCTCTCAGCTTGATCAGCACTGAAGGTCATCTTATTTCAGTGGCTCCTGGAGCATCCTGCGTACACACAGAGCACACACACGGGGTAAAGGGGGTTCTCAGTCACGGGGAAATGATTTGTGGCTATTTATAAAAGTAGTTGTAATTTATTAGTTGAGTTCTGTTGCTTAGATTGAAAAAGTATCTGACAGTCAACTGGAACCAGCAGTTCCATTTTAATTCCACAGGGTAATAATTTTCTACTATTATATATAAAGCCTTACTCTAGTTATTATACATATTAGTTGGTGGGGTTTTTACAGCACCACAACGAGAAACTTGCCAAGCAATAAATTCCATTGAAAGGTTTCTTTGTGTCTTTAGGAAAAGCTTACATGAGATACTTCCCTACTTACATGTAATAAAAGGCAATAATGAAGTACCCAGCACATGAGTAACCATTAACTTGAGCTATTGTGTGTTTTAATGGTTTGATTATGGATAACTTTCCAAACCATACAGACTCAAACGAGTGCCTTTGCATTTCTCTGAATCTCTCCTTTTAATTTACAGAAAACCTGATTCACACAGATTGTGGAATTAAATCATCACTCCAGCTGCTACGCTTTAAGTTTCCCAAACCTTTGTGAATCATTGTGTGGTTTTGAACAGCCTCGTTGTTGTGACATAAATATTTTTGTAATTGATCAAATATGTTTAGGTTTGGTTAGTTTATATTTTTAACTAAAAAAAAAAAGAGTCAGTTTTAAAAGAATTTATTTAATTTTTAGGAAATTGAATTAATCTTGTTTTTAAGACACGATTTCCTTTTTGTGTTTCCAACTAACTGAAGCACAGGAATTATTTTGATTTTTGTCTCAGACATTACAGCGTTGTTGGGCTCTGGGTTTGCTTTTTCTCAATCTTCCTTCAAAAGCTCCAGAGTTTTTCCTGCTTGGCAGTTGTTAAGTTACCTGCCTCTTTATTTAATGTGCTAGGAAAGAGTTCTGCCCACTTATGTCTGAGACCAAAAAAACCCCAAACTCTTGATGCATCAGAATAAACAAACAGCAGGTCAGAAAGCCAAATGTGGCAGTGATCAGCAGCACAGCCACGTGTGCAGGCTTAGAACACAATTTGGAGCTTTTATGCATTGCAATTCTGGGAGAGGAGTGGTGAGTCAGTGGTGCCAGGGGCTGCTCAGGCCAGGCAGCCACAGTTATGGGGTTTGCAGCTGGGCCTGGCTGTCCTTGAGAGCCAGAGATCTTGAGGAGCCCTTTATGGAAGAGGGGGAGTCACATAACCCCCTGACCCTTGTCCTGTAGTGACTAACTGTGAAACCTCCTGAATGTCTAAGTTTCATTCAGATTTCCTGAGGACAGAAAGCTAAACTGGATACAGAGGCCCTTCCATGGGCACTGCCAGGGTGCAACCAGGCCCTGGAGAAACAAGTGCCTCCCTGTTGGCTTTGTGGTTACCCTGGACGGGTCTGAGTGCGGGGCTGCTGTGCTGGAACAGCATCCAGGGGTTCCCATGTCTGCAGGGGCTGCAGGACAGAAGCAGTGGCACTGGGATAGTGATCTGTATCTCCTCATTGTCACTTGGCCTGCCTTAATGTCACAGAGACTGAAATGTCACTGCTCTGTTAAAATCCCTCTCAGGCATTTAAAGAATGTAATATCGATTTATCAGGGAGACTGGTTGTGGTAAGAAACGACAGTACACTTGTTTCCAGTTTTTAATGCTTTCTTGTAAAACTGAAAGTACAAAACCAGCCGAGCAAATGTAGATCTTTATATACATGAGGTCTGTGATAAAAAAAATCCTTTTAGTTAAAAAAAAGAAAAAGGAAAAAGAGAAGAACTGACCAACAAGTTAATGAATATCTATTAAAGGGAACAACATTCTCAAATTGAAACATACTTTCCAAGATGAAAAAGCTCTTCTTTACAAGTTTATTATATAACTTACATTTACACTTTACTGAGAGAACTTACAAAACAAGCTGCTTGAAATGCTCCTCATTCCCTTAAAGCATGAATTTCAAAGTGCCACAGCAAAGGAACAGGTTCCAATATTATCTTATACAGACTATTCATGTATAAAATGGTTTGGTAAATGTGAGGTGTTCATTTAAATGAGCACATATAAGGATACAGACTAAATAAAAGTACTTGAACAACACCTTTGTTATTACATACGCAGTTATAGGTACAATAAAGGAAACAAGGTCAGCACTGCTCTTAGGTGTCTGTGTAGATGGAGGGAATGTGATTCAAGCAGTGATCAAAGGCGCCGTTCTGGAAGAACCCATTTTCATCCGTTCCATTGGAGACCATGTCTTCGGATACACACTGTGCTTCAGAGATTGTGTCATAGCCTGGAAGTGGGACAAGGGGATGGACACGAGTTAGTGCCACAGGACATGGAAGGCAGGCCTGGGATCACACAGGACACAGTGGGGTGTTCCATCAAAGCCTTACCCAGGAGACACACACACTGATCTCCACGAGCATTTGTGTCCACGAGCTGAAGCTCCCATCCTGTGGAAAGCCATCCACTTGCAAGTGAAGTGCAAGTGTCAGAGTATGGCTCTCTTGGGACTGCACAGTCATTATCTGAACAGGCTGTCAAGTGAGTGGACAAGGATCCTACTAAGTGTGCACCAAAAGTGATGCACTCCTCCATTACGAGCCTCCTGAGCTGCACATCCCTGTGGGAAAGAGCAGGTTTGCCTCCTGCCAGGTGCTGTGGCAGCTGAAGTGCCACGGAGTCTCAAACAAATGGTTTACTGACTACCCCAAAGGATGTGAAAATTCCCTATCATGGCCCACTATAACCTGCTTTTGCAAGTGGCCAGTCAAGGCCCACGCACATGTTCGTTTCACTGCAGTCCAGCTCCTCCTCACAGGCCCCGTGATGTGTTCAGCCCCTGCCCTTCTTTCTGCATGGTGCTGACCTTGTGCCACCTGGTTTGGGGTGGGTCTTTAGAAAAGTCTGTGAGCTTCAGCACGAGGTTCTGAGCCCTGCCCGAGCCCCCAGAGCCCACCCATGGCCATCTGAGTCAGCAGCAGCAGCAGCCAGCTGAGGCAACACACAGAACAAGATGTACTTAAGCAGATGCCTCTGAACTGAGTGCCTGGTATAGGAAATCAATTCCTACAAATCAAACCTGTGTGAATGGCAAGTCCACGTGTGGACAACTGATCCTTGTGATTAAAGGGTGGACCTGGCTCTGTCCTCTGCTCGACAGAGCAGTCTGTGGAGCCATCGCGGAACAACTTTTTCTGTGCTCAGTAGAAAATGAGGTGATTTCTTCTCTTCAGCCTTTCTCTTGTCTCTCCCTCCTGGCTACAGCTCTGCAGGCAGGTGTGTGTGGGCAGGGCTGGATCAAACACTGCACAGGCTCTACTGAGGCCCTGCACCTCAGCCAGGGACAGAGCCTGCATCTGACACAGCCAGCCCTGCCTACAGACACACCTGCTGGCTCACTTATGGCTCTTTGACTAGTAGGTATGTTTTTATTATTTGAGACCAAGTTCTCTGTTTCTTTACATTTCTGCATTTTCCTACGACACATTACTGTTAGCTTACAGGTCAGATTGTGCTGTCTGCAGAAACCTGGCACACAGTGAATGTCCAGAGGTTCTGCAGGATGCCCTTGGCCTGTTTATCTGCCCTGTGCTGTGTCGGGCCAAGTGGAGTGACCAGTATTTTGGTAAGTTTTGTGAGTGTTTATGTTATGCTAATTTCTATTTGATGAGCCTGTATACAGGGTGGATACACAAGCACAGATGGACAAAACCCAAGATAAGCATACACCCCAGAAATCATTATTAGATTGCAGATAGAGTAAACTATCCAAAGTCCTGAACAGAAAATAAAAATTTATTGACTGTTAATGTGATTCATGGAACAGCTGTTTGCCAGTCACATTTGGCATTCCTGCGAGATGAGATCTCATTTAATATTAATGGTGCTATAAAAGCCTGAAAAAAAATTAATGCATAGCCTTGATGAATCTTGCAAACCTGAATGGTTCTATTTTACACACTAAAAGATGAGATGAGATTTATATATTTCATATATGTTTATGTTTCAGCCTTTTAAGTATTTGCATGCCTCAATAACCACTCTAAAAACAAAAATATTAAACAGAAACATTTCATGATAGTTTAGGCCCAGACAGAAAAATCAACTGTTGTTGAAGTTGGTGTCTTGCCACAGTATTATTCTTTGCTGCTACAATTTCTTTTGGAAAGTTTATTTAGTCTGTTCTTTAAATACTACAGGCTGTCAATCTAAACTTGAAATTTGACATTAACATGAAAAAAGCGCTATGTTTGAGCAACATCAAACTCATGAATAACACTAAGGAATTCAAAGTCGAAACTTCACCCTCAACGTTTCCCTTGTGCTGGTTCCTGCTCACACCCTTTGGGGAATGGAGCAGCAGACAAAGGCATGCACACTCTCTGAAGAGAGTCTCCTTTAATGCAAAACAAACAGGGAAGTCAACTCTAATTTTGTGGTCTGACTCAGGCCCCACTTCCAAAAGCATTTAAACATATGTTTTCAGTATTGTCCTTAACTGAGATGCCCTTCTGAGTGCAGACATGGAGATACATCAGTAGAGACTGCAGCAAATGGTTGGGTTTCATGACAATACTCACGTTTTGTTTGATTTCAGTAATTTGGTCAAGTCTTAATTGTGGGTTTAAAAGTAGGAAAATAAAGAATACTAAAATATTGAAGTATCATAGTAATCAGTGATTACTTGGACCTGATTATAAACTCCTGTCTGAGCACACCTGAGATGTGCAATGAACAGCCCACACAATAAATGGGAGAAGTGCCTTGTTTGCCAGCAGAACGGAAGGAGACTTTGTCTATCTGTCAAATAGAGCAGGACTAAAGAAAAAAAAGTTGCTTTCCTTCTGGGATATTTACAGATTCAAATGAATTTCAGTTTTTTGCATACAAACATATTTTTGTAATAAGATTGAATATAAAATGTCATCTTTCCCCCACCTGCTAAAACTGTCACATGGATAATTCCTTATAGGTGGAATGCATTACCTGTTGAAGCTAAAGGTGCATTGAGTATGTGATAGCCATTCTGCCTCAGAGGGCTGAAGCAATGGGATTCCCCTGCGAGCACATCGCTGGTGACAGACTGGTCCATTGTTCTGTAGCAGTCTCCATAGTGGAAACAGTTCTGGATGGAGTGAAAGCTGCCTTGGTAACCTGAAAGCAGACACGGCACACACATTTTAACCCTCCTGCAATGGTACTGGCTCTGTTTCTGTCACAGTATCCCGTTCCTACTGGGGCAGGTTTGGTTCCTCAGTGGTAACTATGGAAAGAGGGTCGGGCTGTTCTGTAAAGTGCTAATGACAGAAGAGCAGCATCAGACTCGGTCCCACCAGGTGCTGTGGACTGTGATCCCCATCGAGCAGCAGTCTCAAGGATGTGCTTTGTTTCAGGCAGTAGATCAGCTGAACAGTCATCAGCCCACCTGGGTCAAAGCTAAGTGGTGATCAGGCCCAGGATGCTCAACCCCTAAGGAAATGGCTCCATAATAAGTTACTGGTAATTTAAATACAATAATGCAATATTTAAATGACTAGCACTGCTTTGTTCTCAGCTGAGTGAAGTCTTTTCCATCCAGTGTGTTCTGCACTGCTGGAGACAGCACTGTTGATCTGAAACACCTTATGGGTACCTGAAACTTCTCCTTTCTCAGACGCTCTTGATTCAAATGCCACCCTTTCACTGAACACAGGGGCCACAGTCTGCAGGTAAAACTGAACCAGAGGTGCAGGGCTGACTCCAGATGCAGGTCAGGTGAAGACTGAGTTCAGCCAGAGGCTCTTCTGCTTCTCAAAGTGCTGAGAGATCTGTGCAGTCTCTGACTGCCTTTCTTTCTGCTTCTGGGGCACGTTTGAACTTTTGTTCCCCACATGCCCTACACCTTTCTTATATCCTGCTTGTCTAAAAAAGTGTTGTATTACCAGTACCCAGCAGTTTGGGTTTTGCCATCAGAGGCTGTGAATGAATTTTAGACAACAAAAGAAGATACTTAACAGTAAAGGACAAATGAATTGTTGAGTCAGGAATTTTACAACTTAAAAGTTGTGCCAACATCCTAAAAGAAATTATTTGCTCCCATAAGGATGGTCTCAAAGTATCCCACAAGATTTATACCAACCATGGCTGGATTTAATCCTCTTCCTTCCTTCTCCTGCCTCCATGACCTCTTCCTGACTCCAGGTGCATCACACACTAATTACACATTCATATCAACTACCAGGCAAAGCTCAGGGTCTGTTCCTCTGGTCGTGCTTCTTAAGGTGGTAATAAATAAGGCCAAGTGAGGCAATTCTTGAGTAGAAATGCAACGAACTCATTGAGTGGTGAGAGATTTGCATGTAAGTTTCACAGTTTAGTATGTGCTTTGGCAGAATCTGCAAGGATTAGATGATTAATTTCTTGAGAAGGCATGATCCACCAGAAAATACCTGAACTGCTGATTTCCATGATTGGTGAAGTACTAGTGGATGACTTTATTAGATAAAGACACTGCACACACTGTCCCAAGGCTGGCCCTGTTTGCTGCTAAGTTGGAGAAGGCCCAGAAATTTGGAAAGCTGAGTATTAAATGATGCATGTCCTTCCTTGGAATAAATAAGACAGCCACCTCTATTTACTGCCTGGAGAGTCTGGCTCAAAGAACCAAAGAGCTCTTATGAGAGGTAGCAGAGCTGTCTTTTGATGTGGGTTTGGGTACAGTGCTTTATTGATTGGCCCTGATAATTATCCTGACCTTTCTGTTTACAAAACATAAACTCCTTGCTGTAAGCCTTCTAAAAATACATCCTTTTTCGAGGAGCAGTGGAGAAAAAGAGACACTTGGCTTCAGAGGAGGTGCAATGGGTTGTAGAGAGCACTTAGATGTATTTCTAGAGAAGAAAAATGACCCTTTTCCAGAATATCTGCTACAGACATCACTCCTAGGGAAGGCAGGATGTGTATTTTCTCTGTCCCATCCAACGAAGAGACACGGGGTAGGACAATCCCAGGGTTATTGCACTGCTGTGTTCACCAGGACTGAATTCCTGCTAAGAGAAATGCAGCTCCCCTGCTCTAACATGCCTGCAGGTGTGGCAAATGCAGGGAGCAAACTGAAGAAAAAGCATGGAATGAGGAAGGGGAAGGTTGAAGATGGAACACGGGTCAGGGAAAACAAACCAGGACACGAAAATGGGACTTGTGACCCTTTGGGTTCACGCCATTAGTTGTGGTTCCTTGAAATGCTTCACACAGAACACACGAGTAATTAAGATATGATTAAAATCCCATAACCAGGGGTTCAATTAACCACCACATATGGCTGATCAGAGTAAACTAAGCAGGGAGCATTTTTAATAAGTGTTTAAGAAAAGACTCCCTTCGGGGTTAAAATACAAAGTAAGCAAGAAGGCTGGGCTGGTGCAGACATCTTGCTCCTTCTAGGAGAGCAAGTCTGGAGCACCAACTCAGCAGTAAGTGTTTCACCAATATTTTTTTTGCCACATGGATTTCAGGTTTTCCTTCAGTTTTGATTTAAATCAAAAATTTTCTGAGGTTAATTTTCAAGTGAATAATTTAGTAAATGCCCTGTCAGTTTAAAGGATCACTATTAAATGTTTTATGTACAGTAGATGTAGAAATGTAACAGTTCATAAAGGCATAAACTGCGTTCCAAACATAACATTTAGTTAAAATTTTGCTCTGAAATAATTTGTGACAGAAAAGCTGCCTTTAGCCACTTCACACAGTGCACTGGCTGCCTCTGCCTCTCTAAGGCCCAGCCTAGAAAACTTCAAGCAGCTTTAAAACGAATGATGTAATGAGCAAATAATTGGAATATGCCCATTAAATGCCATCTTGTTATGTCATGTCATTTACATGTATTTGCAAATAAATCTCAACTTTTCAAATTCCATAAAATCATGTCAGGTATAAATAACTACAGGATCCCACTGCCTGCCAAATTCTTTCAGCATGTAATAATTTCCATGTGATCTTACTACAACTAGGTTTGAACATATAAATAATGTCAGCTTATTCTTTCATTATCAGTATTTCTGCTGCCAGCCTGATGAAACTCGCCATCCCCTCAAAAATTCCACACCCACAAGGTTTGTGTGCTTCTGTACAGATGCCTCGTTCTACACTAGGCTTATATGGTGTTCCTTTCTTTGGCAAAAACTCAGAACTCCCAAATTATTACAGATTCCATTAGAAAAATGTGCTGTTAATGAACCGAGATGCTAAAAGTGAAGAAAAAAAGAAGTGTAGAGCATACAGCTAAGTACAGGTTTCAGATAATTGGTTTCAAAGGCTGCTAATCAAAATTGATTTTGGAATGACCATTTCTATAATGAATTTATAATAATACTTCAACATTTGGCCAAAGTGGAAAATTATTGCTTTTTCAAAACCACATGACATAACAGAAAGCAACAATTCATTCAAAAGGAAATGTGGTTTTCTTAAGGAATAAAGTCAATTTATTTAAGTGTTTCAAAACTTGTTCTGTCTATGCATTTGTTTCTGCCATAGTAATGAGCTGCTAAACTTTCCTCTGGTGGCTTGTAGTTATTTAGCTCATTATAGCAACATAATCATATATCATTATATGCTATCATAAATCTGCCACTTTTCCCTTACAGAGTTAATCCTTCTAAATTGAATAATCTGTTGAGCATCAGGTTGAGTTAGTTTTTCCTTCAGCACAAATCATTAAATATAATACACTTTAACTTCCCAGACTAAGCCTGTCCAACCAAAGACCAAAACTCTCCTCAGAGAAGGAGGGGCAGAGGGAGCTGTTGGGATATCCAACCCCACCCCAGCTGGGGGCTGCTCTGGGCTTTGTGTGCAGGACCTTCAGCTCCTCCCAGAGCACGTGAGACAAAGCAAGACCTCCTGTTTCACCCAGCTGGTAAACTGACCACATGTGATGCTCTGACAGCCAAAAATGCCCCTCTAGAAATGACAGTACAGCTGTGAAAAGGGGCTGAATTGCTGCTTATCTGTATGACCTGATCTGCTTGGTTATCCTGGCACCCAGACAGATGTCCTGCACACTTCTGTACTGGGAGTATTTACCACACTGAGGCAGCTCACCATCTGGATTGTATAACATGTTTCTTAAATGTGCAAGCTCCTGTGACTCAAAGAATCTGTGATAATAACATCTCTTGCTAATTTATGCCTCGAAAATTGTAGGAACATTCATTAGTTCCCACAGCAGAACTCCAGAATAGGTATATGAACTCCCAATTAAAAAGGCTGAGTAATTCAGAACAAAAAACGTTTTGAATGAAGCAGTGGGACAGCTGCTGAGCTGCTCCCAATTCCTGTCCTCAAATCCCACAGGCACCCAGCAGTTGTACAGAGTGCATTTGCATATTATTATATAAAATAATGCACATGCCAAACTTCCAAATAATAAATGGAAAATATTTTTCTCTGTCCAGTCTCAGTCTAG
This sequence comes from Campylorhamphus procurvoides, assembly GCA_013396655.1. Lineage (NCBI taxonomy): Eukaryota > Metazoa > Chordata > Aves > Passeriformes > Dendrocolaptidae > Campylorhamphus > Campylorhamphus procurvoides. The sequence goes on along the minus strand of WBMV01003767.1, from coordinate 139,566 downwards.
CACATCACTGTGAGTGGACTGAGCTGGACTCTGCCAAGGTGTGTCTCAGCCCAGGTATTTTGGGACTAAAATGGCTCTTGCAGGGTCACTCTCCAGGCCATCAGGTGAGGTACGTGGCCATCAACCATCTGCTGACAAATCTCAATAAATCCAGTAAATCTACTGTTGTGACAGCTTTCCCCTTGAACCTGCCTGAAAAACTTGATCTGTGTGTGCATCAATTCAGTTTAAGAACTGGAGTTCCCACTGAAATGCTCACAGTCCCTTAATATTGGCCCAGTAGGAAAAAGGGAAATAAACTCCTTCTCTCCAGCTAGAAATTAGGAAAGTTAAAAAGAGGGAAGAGTTACCTTGAGCTCCCTGCTGCACAGGCTGGTTCTGGAATGGGGCGTAGGGTGTGTTTGGTACTGCAGGGAACTGCTGCCCGGTGGGTGACTGGCTGTGTGACGATGGAGAGCCGTGTTTCTGCAGCAGGGAGGGTGGAACTAACGCCTTCAGGGGGCTGACGAGTGGGGGGATTATGTTGGGAGCAAGCCTAGAAAAAGAAAATACAGAAAAAACTTTGTATATCACATCACAATATGGGAAAAATAAATACTTGAATGGTCTTACTTCCATAATGGTAGGTGCAAACTATATTATAAGAAAAAGACAGCAATGCAATGCTACTGCCAGGTATTTGCTAGGAGGTAAAGGGACTAAGACAAGGAATTTCCTGTACTAGCCATAATGGCAGAGACAAAATTACACCACTGTTCAGTAAACAGCTTCAACACACCTCAGTGTTAATTTAAAATTTCATTAACTCAGATACATGTCCAGAAGAGAAAGAAGAAAATGTAGGTAAAAAGAAGCATCTCTGAGCAGCACCAGAACCCTCAGATACTGGAAAATCCACCTCTCTGTCTGAGAGCCACCTTGTGGAAACTTCACAGCTACAGGTCCTGAGGCACAGAAATAAAACCACCTCTGCAGGTTCTACAATACATGTCACCGAGCTGGAAAAATATTGCTGAGCACAAACCATTTCAGGCATGTAAATAATGAACTAAAATTAAATCTCTCACTGGTGTCTTCCTCTATCACTGCCCAGGCCATTCAAACACCAGCACTTCACAGAACTGCTGCTTGGAGCAGATGGGGTTGACCTGGGGGAGGGAATGAGGCTGTGTTTGACTGAGGGCTGAGCACTACATGGGAGTGTGCAAGAGGTAAATAGAGGGGAGCTGTGAATTAATGGTGACAACAGCTTAATCAAATTTAACATGAGAGGCAGAGGAACACTGCCAAAAGCTGTCACAGCAACACTCTATTAAAAGGAGCTTAAATAAATCAACCAGTCCAAGCCCATCCTATGCTGAAATAATTCCACCTCCCTAAGCAGGAAAACAAGATGTAAAATATAAACTATGGAGAGTCTGAACATCCCCAAACTGCACTGAGGAATTAAACTAGTATTGTTGAATGAGTGAAGGCAAGGGTATTTTTAAGTCAAATCCTTAAGAACTGGAAAACACCTTTTTTTGTGAGAAAGATCCCTCCACTCCCAATAAGCACTGACCAGCAATATGTAAAATAAAGAGGACTGAAGTCCAATTTTAAGAGCCTACATGCAACTAACAAGAAGTATATTACTGATGTTTTGATAAAGGCTGCAGAGGAGCCAAAAGGGGCCGGGGCATGCAGGTCCCCAGCTGTGCCCTGTGCAGAGACCATGTGCTCTGTGCTGAGGAGCAGATGCTGGGGGGCAATGCCCCGTTTATTTGCTGAGCACCAAGGGCAGCTCCTGTGTGGCTGCAGCTCTGCCTCAGTCCCAGCAGGGCAGCACTGGAACCCAGAGAGCCATAGAGGCTCTGCAGTGCTGTGTGTGCTGGGCTGCCACACCAGGGCCAGACCCACAGCCAGCTCTGTCCCCCAGGAACCACGTCCCAGCCACCAGTCCCCTCCTGCACTGCGCTCCACGCGCCAGGAATGCTGCGAGGAGCCCCAACTGCCTCCATCTGAAAGCAGATTAGAAAGATTGCAGTTGTTTTCATTGGAAGGAAAACAGCGAAAAGAGCTCATGATAGTGACATTTATATGGATAATGACCACACACACATTTGAAAGAGAAACAAAAGATGTACTGAAAACTCCGAGGCTGGGATGAGCCAGAAACCACTCTGAATAGGGGAGGGAAAAGCTTCTGGGGAGAGCCCTCTGCAACTGCCTGTCTTGGGTTTCCTCTGCCTGCTCTTGAAATGTCTTGTCCTGGCTACTGCTGGGAGACACAGCCCCGTGGAGACCTGCCGGGCTGCTCCGGGTGCTTTGTCGGGATGGGGGAGCCATTGTGTTCCTAAATTCTATGCAATCGTGCTGCCTGTCGAACAGAAATGGTACACTTAGGTATCCAGCTGCGGGGATACTGAAAACCCCAGCCTCCCTCCCCAGCTTAACTACTCCCAGAGGCTACTTAAATCTTGAACCACGGGAGAAGAATTTCAGAGTTTTTATTGTTATTTTTAAAGCAGCGCTTGTCCCCACTCACACTCCTGCATTGCTGCTCTTCCTGTGTGTGAGCCCCTCGGTTGTGACGGCGCTTGTGGCTCGAAGCCTCTGAGCTGTGTGGTTAAGGGAGGTGAGATCCCCCTGGGAGGCCGGAGGGGTGCAGGCTCAGCTCCAGCCAGAGCTCAGCACCCACTGCTGGCTGTGGGCAGCAGCATCCTGGGAGCAGGAGCTTCAGCTGGAACCCTGAACACTCCATGAACACCTGACCATCGCTGCCTCCTCAGCACCAAGAGTTCCACAGAGTCAAACGGGTCACTGTAAAAATCCACCACGTTCCGCCTGATGTCTCTCCCAAAGAGGGAACTGAATGTGCTCCCTGCAAGTTAAGGCACAGTTCTTAACTAGGAAGGAGCTTTGCTCAGCAGGAAAATCTGGTTCTATTAGACAAGTGGTCAACGTGGGGATTTGCCTCCTTAAAATATTCACCACAATCCCTACAGCTCAAGCTGGTCCCTAAAATATTGCTCTGTGTGTGTGTGAATGTGCTCTGGCACGCTCAAGGGGAGTTTTTCATCAGCTAAACTGTCCAGTTCCCAGTGCTGTGGTTTTCATTCTCTACTGAATATTTGCCTACTAATTAGGTTGCTGTGATACTCAGATTGCTGAAAGAGAGGAGGAATCATTCCTGATACAAATTAAGCAGATAACGCATTAGCAAGAGAGAAGAGCCTAAAAGGAGATGCTTTCTGTGTGGAAGAGGAAACACGGAACGACTTACACCAGGAACTCAGCTGGATACACTAAAAATTCCCAAGCAGTAGCTCAGGCATGTATGTTTCAATAACTAATAGCCTGCACATTTCCTGTTAATACTCTGCTACAACCACAGTTTGCTTTGGTTTAGGTAGTAATAATAAATATATACCATATATTTTACCTTAATTGTAACTTGTATAATTCAGTAAATTTGCAGGTCCTTTTGGGGCCTTTTAATATATATCTGTGCCTATATATAGCTGTATAGAGAGAGATATAAATACAGGCATGTAAAAGAATCCTTATCCTTCCTTAATTCATTACATTTGAGGGCTCCTGGCTACATGGAGTATTTCTGTTCAGGACCATGTAAGGGTGTGATGGAGGAGCAGCCTCCTCTGCACCCTGTCCAAGACACGGGAGCACCATGGAGAGAAGCAGGTTGGCTGGAAACAAAAGGAACATTCTGCTCACACAGCATGCCCTGGCCTGTGCCATTTATAGCCACAGGAGCCACGGAGTCAAACACAATACCTGGGTTTTTAAGAAGGGACTGAATAATTTAATGGCCAAAACCAACAATTCCAGGCTAAGCGAGGGGTAATCAAATCTTGTGCTTCAGGATGTAAAGTGATCGCCCAAGGAGACAGAGAGGAATTCTCCTCTCTTCACTCACCGTACAACTCTTGATGACTGACCAGGTATTGTGGGTTTTTCCAGGTTCCCTCTGCAGCCCCACATGTAGGATGTAACACTCACCCTGAGGGGCCCGTGATTTCGGGTGGGATTGCACAGCTCACGTGTCCCTCTCGGGGGATGCATCAGCAGGCAGTCAAGTGAAAGGACGAACCAGAAGAATCCTGTTTATGTGACTCCTTCATGCACACAATGCAGAAAACTCTGGGAAGAACCAACCCTGACTCCTTAACACACCCTGTCTGTGGTCTGTGCACGTTTCTGCACCGTGCTCAGCACTGCCTGAAAACACTCAGCTCTACAGCCCTCCCAACAGGAGCTCCTGCAGCCCGGTGGGATTTGACACACAAAGAGTCACCAAACCAAGTGTCAGACACAGACAGTGAGCCAGTTCCTCAGCTCTGCTGCAAAGCATCCGTCACACCAATGGGAACGCTCAGAAAACCTGGTCTTAACAGGAGGGCTTTTCAGAAGTCAAAATACAGCATATTAATGTGTCTTCCTCTCACTGTGTAAGTGCACCACTTTGGGAATCTCAAACAGAAATCTCAGCAAGACTTTTATATAAATTCTCTTGTGATCGTGTTTTAACAATGTATCTTGGATGGTGAAGGTTTATATTCAATTGTAAGTAAGGCCTATAGAAAAGAGCAACCTATAGAAAAGACACCCAATAGACTAAAAGTATCATCCCTTTGCCTTAGAATTATTTATTCTGTCTCCTCACAGCCTCCCCAGGCAGGCACTGCTGTGTATTCTTACAATGCACAATGTTCTGTTCCAATGCAAGTGCAACATAAAGAACCAAAAAATATATACACACCGACATTGATTGTTCATTCTTTCTATCACAGTGTCTGGATGGATGTTTTCTATATTCACCCACAGTGCTTAGGCTGAGTAAGAAACAGACTTACCAGTCTTTGTTCAAGGACTCCAGTTCCAGGACAAATTAACAGAATAAGAAACTACAAAGCTGTTTTAAGATAAGAGAGTTTGACTAGACCCTGGCTGCCAAAAGCTACACTATTTACTTCATAAATACCAAATGGAATTGAAAATTCAAAAATAATGAAAATAAATTCAAACTAAGATTTTTGAATCGTAAGTAGGAATGAATTGTAACTACAAATGGAAATATCCAAGACAGGGATGTTTCCAATACAAAAACTGTCTGGTTTGTTTTTTTCAAAGTGATGTGATGGTTTGATTGGCAGATTCCTCAGATAGACAAAGAACCTCAACCCATATCCCATTGAGTTCAGTGGAAACGGGACCAAATCCAGACTGAAAAACATCTGTCCTTTATCTGAAACCATTTTTTGTGTATTTTGGGTTATAAAACCATTCTGTAACATAGCTCCATGCACAGCATATCACCATAACAATCTTGACTTTGAGGATTATGTTTAACTCATATTAATATGAAGAGAAGTACCTAATAAGGCACCAGAGGAAGAAGCACAAAGCAAAGCAGCTCCGTGTTTTATCTGAAGTGACTTGCCCAGTACTGGAGCCAGTTACAGGGCTGAGAGTTTCCACAACACGAGGTTCTACCATAAAATCCAGCACACCAACCAGCTCATTCATAAAATCTCCCCCCCAAGCATTATAGTTACTGATATTGTGAAAAAGCCCAATTCAGTTCCAGGACCAGGAGAGTTTTTTATTTTTTTTAATGGAAAAAAGAAGTTAACACCGATTTTCATCTCTTCCCTTAACATTAAAAGTGATGTGTAAAGCTCTGCTAATCGGGTCTCTGGATAGCGCCCAGTCTCTCGCCACGTGTTTCTGTTCTGGGTCCTGCCCTGAGGGAATTTCTGTCAGCACAGGCTCAGGAAACAGTTACACCGTTCACTCTTTTTGGAGGGTTTTTTTAAGGCAGACTCTATCTGAAGATTGGGGAACCTTTGCACTAATCACTGCCAGGTGCCTCTGACTGCATTTCTGGAATGCAAGGAATCTTTTCCTTCTCTCCCTCTTTCTCCTTTCTCCTCTTCCCCCCCTCTCCCTGATATACAATAAATCCTTCAATGCACATCACCTTGCTGGGCATCACTGCATTTCTCCCCCTGTCCATAAACAATGAGCACCCCAGCAAAGGGCTGTGACACAGGGCTGTGACACCGGGCTGTGGCACTGGGCTGTGGCTGCAGGACACAACACTGTGTTCCTGCTGTTCCCTTCTCTGGCTGTGCCCTGCCCAGCGTGGGGAGAGACTCGGGCTCTATCCCTGGCTCTGCTGCTGGTGACACACTGGTGGCCCAACCAGTGTCAGCCTTTGTCAGCTTTTACATGAACACCAGATACTATTTTTCAGTCAGAATGCTGCCTTGGGTCATTTGGATCCAGTTCTGCATCGTCACTCACCCCCACTCTGAGCAGAGTGCCTGCAATGAGTGCAGGAGATGCTCAGCTCTGAGGAGGAACACGGGCTTCACAAACATTACAGGGAACACTGTCCATAGGGCCTTTAATGTGACTGAAGAGTCTCAGGTCATTTAATGGCTTTGGGATACTTTTAGTAATACCAGTAACAGTGATATGGAACCAGTTTCACATTCAAAATTACAGAGGAGCCAAAGGAGTCCTCTCCTGGAACACCCAGAGGATTCCTGTGTGGGCCTTCTCTTCAGGCACTTCCAGAAATCCTCCCTGTGTTTTCTAACAAACCCATGTCTGAGTTGGGTGTAAAACATAGCTCAGTATTTGTCATGCACTTCATCACCTACACAAATTCACACAGGAACACAAAACACGTTTTACTGTGTTAAAGGAGTATCCCTACAATAGTTCTGAGCTGAGACATGCCATTTGTGCAGAGCAGTTAATCACAGGGATCATTATGGGAACGGTGCCAATCTAAAGGATGTTTTTACTTGTAGGGGTTTGTTCAATAACCTTTGAAATGAAGCTGATGAATCGCTGCAGTGGAAGCCGCTACACAAGAGGGAAATTTGAAAATGTATTCTGGGTAACAATCTAGCAGGAAAATGTATTTCAAAGTGAAAGAAAATCCTTATTAATGTGGTCAAAGAAATATCCAAACATGTTTAAATAAAAAGCCCTGCCTTAGGTTCAAGTGATTGCCAGGAAGTCAATTACAAAGACATGTAATCAAACACAGGGCCTGTGTACTCTGTTACCCGGCATGTGCTGCACGCTTGACTGATCCATCTGATTTTAGTCATTTAAGGTCACTGCTCTGGCAAGAACACAGCAAGATGCTGCCAGGTGCAGGTACATTCTGCACAGGTAGCTGGCGGCTGCTTCCTTAAGTCTGCCCTCCAAAAGGCACCAACCACACCCAGCAGTGGGAGATGTTCACATGGGTCATCACCTGGTACACCACAGTGCACTGTTGTGTTTGCTGTGTGTGGTTTACATCAAACTGCAGAAGTTTCGCTTCAAAAGCAAAACAAAGTCTGAAAAAAAAAATCAGCTTTACAGATGTTAAGTGTAAATTTAACTACAGATAGACCAAATAATGGCTGATAGCATTAATGGCGTGCAGAAGAGCTCTCGGTGAATCCACCTGACTGACCAACTCCTTTCATGCCCCATCTTCTCCTGGAACTCTCTTATTTCTAAGATAGTTTTCCTTACATGTCTCCTCTGGGCAGGGAATGTGGCCCTTCCTTTGAAAGCACTGATGAAGGCTCTCTCAGGAGTGTCAATCCAGCCCTCTCAGAAACACAAATTAAATACATGCCCACCTATTTCTGCTGATGGACAAACAATATTTACCCCACTATCCAGCACTGAGTTCTCCCTAACCATGTAATTCTTGAAACAAACCTATGCTAATGCTGATTTTGCTTTATGGTGGGGAGGGGGGAAACCTGTGTAAGCCTATCTGGACGTGATTATAAATGAATTCTGATCACATTTTCTACAGTGAGATAAATGACTTGGGATTTGGAGGCAGATGCTTTCCATCACTGCTTTTCTTTGTTACCCAGAGCCCAGCGCCGCACCTGTACATTGTTCTTTCTCAGGACAGATGTACTGATGCCCCTTTTGCGTGCTCAGACCCAAAACACCGAGATAAATTATGATGGGGTCTTGGCTCCCTCCACTGAAAATGTTTTCAGCTGTCAGAGATATCTGTTTCTTGTTATTGGTTTTAGTGCTTTTGAAAGAAAGACTAAAACACTGACTTGTGTATTCAGTTATAAATGAAGAGTATTCTCCAGTGGAATCCACAGTGAATGAGGGATGGATCTCCTTGCCCTGCTAGGAAATCTGTGCAGGTATTTAGTTCTTCAAAGCACTTCTGGAGAGCAAAAATTTGTTTCTTAAAGGATTCCAACAATGTGCCAGTTCCTAGTCAATTGATTTATATGAGCTCACAAACATAATTAATAAGATTAATAAATAAGATTAATAAAAATTAGACATCAGTAGCTAAGTCATAATTGTCTCTTGAAGTAATGAGAATTAGGAACACAAATGTACTTTCCTACCTGGCAGCTCAAGGGGACAGCACAGCATGTGTAGAAAAACCTCCCCCATGTAACACACAGTTTTATCCTGTGTGTTTAGTTTCAACCTTAGAAATACCAGGGATTTCCAATCTGGAGTTCCCTGGTTGGGCAGAAGGAAGGCTCTGTGTACCTTGGGTTACTTCATGTAATAAGAAACGAAGGACTACATTTTTAACAGAGGACTCTTTCCATTTCAGTATTCCTGTGGTATTTGAACTAGCAGGTGCTAAGAAGCAAGCAAACCAAACTTCTGATGCTTAAGCAGCCTGAATAAAATGCCTCTTTTCACTTGGTAGTTTTTACGTCCTGTTTCTTGTGATTTTCTGTAGGGGTCAGTGTCACCCCAGGGGGGTCTGGCCCGTGGTCTGAGGAGGCTGCAGTTGGCTGGTGAGAAGCCCAGGCAAAGAAGGTTGTGTGGGCACCTTCCCTTCCTCTAACCTTTCCTTACTTAATCCTGTTAAAGGATCCTGAGACTGGGTTCAGAGTCCTCATTAATCACCACCTATGGACATCACAGATGCCTTAATCCCACCAGATCTTCATTGACTTGTGTTTACAGAGCAGAAATGGCCTAAATTGGCACAGGAATATAAAACAACAGTTGCACTTTCCCTGGGAGCCACACCACCTTCCCCATGAAGCCATTATTTGCCAGTGCCCCAGGCCCTGCTGGAGCATTGGTGCTGTTTGTCAGGGCAGCACCAGTGACAGAGCCCCAGTCACACACACAGGGACCTGGCTGGGCCATTACACCACACTGGGGCAATGCCCAGACCTGCTGCCACCACTCAAACTCACTTCACTTTAGTGGCATCAGTTTCATTTCAGCTGGTAATTTATCACACTGAATATGCTAAACTGGAATATACAGGGATAGTCTACAAATGAAACTAAGTAGGTTTTCAGATGGCTTGGATAATAACAGCTAAAAAAATAGCAGAAAGGAAGCCAAGTGCAACATTCTCCCAAGATTTAATACTAAAAGCTGTTTTTCTGGCTTCATTCTGTTACAAATAAAAAGAGACTATTTCTGCAATGGGTGAAATGAAACCCAGTTAGACAGTACACATGGTAAATCTAGGAGAAATGCTAAAATAAACCTTAGCTACCTGAAATAAAAAATAAATACATACTTAAACCCAGATCATGCCAAGCCCACTCTCTGCATGCCAAAGTACTTCTCAGTCACCCACTTTCAGCTTAATTAATATCAATATAAGTAAATTTTTTTTGATGTAGCATACACTTCATACCAGAATTTGAAAAAATGCCCTCCATATTGGACAAAGCCAGAATAAATACATTTGGTAATGAAGTCAGATTTTGTTAGAACATTTTCAAGTGAATTAGATAATTTTGTCAAACTATTTAAATGTCTCAGCAAACCATTTTGGAAAATTGACTGCTGCACTTGGTATTGACTTTGGCAAAGGATGGTCTTAACATAGGGCTTTCTTGTAAAAAAAAAAAAAAGAAAAAGCCTTTAAATCAATTTCTGAATCTTATGTCAAACTTGAGTAGACCATTTGTACTCCGCTTCATGTAGTTTTTGGCATCTTGCATATTTGATGACTCAGTAATTAGATTTCTTGATAGCAATCACTTGGTTCATTCCAGAGAGCGAGGCTCTGTGATGCAGCCTTGTCATCGTCCTGATTCACAGGGCAGCAATTCCCTGCCCCAGGAACGCTGAGACAGCTGAGAGAGGAGGCCAAACATGCCGTGGGTGCCAGAAAGCTGGAGCAGTTCATGTGCAGAAAGGCAGCCTTAGGTGTTCCTTTCCCATTGTGAACCGTGAGGAAAGGGCAGCGGGGCTGGGATCCAGTGGCTCCAAGCACTGGGTTAGTAAGTGATTTCACCCATTAAATGGATGAATGCTTTATACCAAACTGTGCTAAATGAAACTCGAGGACTATTAGTTCACACCAAGTTTCTGTACTTGCAATTAAGATGTCATGTACGGGCTGTATTTCAGCAGTCATTAATAATGTAAGCATAAACCATTAAATACAGTAGAAGGATCTTGGACTGAGTATGACAACACTGAATGCAGATTATTTTGAGTTTAGAAAACGGTATTTGAGATCCTGAAAAATTCCAAGTAATTATGTCATGAAACTAGATGCCCTGTTTTAAAATCACTGCTCAGAAATACATTCCACTCTCCATTCCCTGTTTGGCTCACAGTCAGAAACCTGTTACCATCTCATTCCTGTACATAGGATATTAACTCTGGTGTTTGGGCAAAGACTCTACCAAGTATATGAGCACTGAGAATAAATCAGCACTGTTGTCTCCTCCAAGGAAGAGCCTGCACTGCACTAGACCCGAGATCAGCACAGACAATTCTGATGTAAACCTCAGCCTATGCTAATGATCAAAGTGTCTGTAGCAGGAGCTCATGAGGCTCAGCTCACACACGGAGTTCCTGCTGAAAGGGAAGTGCTGTGCTCTGGAATGAAGGCACAAGAGGCAGGAATGAGGATTCACCTGGAGCTTCCAGCCCCTCAAACTGGAGAACTCTCTGTTGTCCTCACTCTGATCAGGTCCTTGCTTTCACTTCTTATTAGCAGTATCAGAACACAAAGTGCCTTAGAAACAAATCCACCTTCCTGACAGCCTGATCAATCCTTCCCATAGTGTATCCTTACTTTACTTCATTCTTGGTTGGCATTTTTTGCATTAACTCCCCAAGGAACCAACTCAAAGAGGAAACAGCTGAGCAGCACACCAGGGAGCAGTCAGAGGGAGGGACCCCACTCCCCCAGGCTCAAGCCGTCCCATTCTCCATGGAAAGAATAGGCCATGGATGACCTTCCCTTTGGACTGTCTGTCTCCATTCCCCCCATTTGCTTCACTGCCTTCTCTGCTACAGAAAACTTCCAATTATCTGGTGTGACTTCCAGAGCCTCCTGTTGGTCACAGCTCTGCCACGGGCACGAGCCTGTCAACAGGAAATAAATACATGGTTGGGAATGTGGCAGGGCAGGGAAGGAGAAGGGGCACAGGCATTTTATGGGACAGGGACAGGGTAAGTGTATTCCTACGATGTGCAGATGCATCACACACTGGGAGGGGACACCGGTACCTACCACTGACTGAGGCCAGAAGAGGGGGCTGATTGTAGAGCAGGGTATAGAAGCCCAGCTTGGTGCAGCATTCATTCCCCAGTTAGAAAAAAAAAAGGATTAATTGGTTCCTAATTTAATTTCCTCAGTGAGATTGTTCTCCAGGTGTAATTTTCCTTACTGGGCCCCTTCCATGCCACACACACTCTGCCTTCTGCTCTTTGCTTAAAAATTTTCTGGGTTTTCCTCTCCCCATATAAAAGAAGGAAAAGGTCAGTCACTGGACGAGGATGGGAAAACTCTACCTTCAATTGCCGTAATTTGCTAAAGAACTCCAACATGTTTTTAGGGAAAAAAATCCCTTAATCTCTCTGTATCCCAGGTTCCCATCAGTAAAGCAAATTCAGAGTTCCCTCCCCATCCACAGTGCTGGGAAGTGAAACTCTTAAGTTTGATGTTTAATTTGTATGAGGTCAAGCAGCAAAAAAAAATCTGAGCAGAAAGATTAGAGCAGAATTTTGTGGCTTACAGAGATTCTTTACTGTTGAGAAGATGTTATGAGATCCTTGAGCAAAGGGTGCTTTAGGAATATCCCCTATCCCATACTGCAGCCGTGCAGTGCAATCCGAACTGAAGCACTGCAACCCATACAATCAGTGGGATTAAACACTCTTCCCTGATTAGGATCTCCCTGCTTCAAGCCTGCTGCTGAGAGATGGATTATGGAAAACCTTATCGAGAGCAAGGAAGTGAGAAAGCCTGTGGCTCTGACACTGAGTCTTACTAAGGCAAACACTGCCTGATTCCTGAGTGAGTCATAGTTTGGGTTTTTACCCTCTGAGACATTTCTCATATGGGCTGAGAAAAGTTCTCTGTGCTTACCCAAACCTGCAAGAAGTCACCAGGAAGAATCCGAAAACAAAATTAAAAACTAAATGCAATTGCATGCTGTGAAGAACAAGATCCTGGTGTGTTTTGTCAAAGACAAGGCCAAGGCCCTGAACAACCTGATAGTGATGTCCAAGTCTGCCCTGCTTTGCACAGGGGATGGGTGACATGACCTTCTGAGGTCCCTTCAGAACTATATTACTCTGTGATTCTAAACCAAACAAAAGGGCTTACTTTGGGCCAGTGTTTTCTTTTGAGCAGCATCCATGCAAAGTCAAGTAAACAGTTAATCGTTCCTTATGGTGCCAGCCAGAGGCCAAGCGTGTTGGACACACATACCCTTCCCTGGCACTCTCCAGCGGCGACTGGTGCTGGTGGGGACTGGGCAGGGCAGAGTCGAGGGGAAGGTGCCTTGAAGGGATGTCGTGAGGAGATGGCAGCACACCTGGAGAGGGGCCGTTGTGGTTGGTGCTGGAGCCACTGTACATGCCTGAGAACACACAGAGGATGGCAAAATAAAATTAACAAGGAAGCACCCAAGTCAGTCCTGTAGAGCCCCCAGCTCCTTCCCCCCATTGCCCCACTGCCCCTGAGACACAACCACCCCACAGAGCCCTGGTGTGTCAGTGGAAGCAGCTGGGCCTGAACAGCACTCGGAGCTGGTGGGTGGTGTTTTGATACGTGTGTGTCTCCTCTCCAACCCTTCAGTGGCCCACGTGTGCCTTGCTCTGACTGCAGAGCTCTAGGACTCCTCCTGATGGCCAGCAGGGCTTGGCAGGACTCTCACCCTGCCTTTCCCACAGCTGGGAGAGAGAACCCGCTGTGCTCAGGTGTTTGCAGCACAAAGGAGCTCACACAGAGAGCAGAGCAGGCCGTGGTACCTTATCAGCATCACACTGGGCACTGAACTGTGCCTGCACAAGGGAACAAGGACCTGGGGGGTTTCCTTGTTAATTTCAAACTTTGGCTTTTCATTAGTATGCTGATGGACATCCCAGACCATTTAAAAATATCACATGTTGATACAAATGAAACCCAAATAAATGAAATGCAAAGAGGAGTGAGGAGACAGTTTTAATGAGACCCTGAAAACAGAAGGTTTACCAGTACACAGAGGTCCTGCTGCATGTGATGGGTGCAGATGTGCTGGTTTCTGGGGACTCTGACCACTGTCCTCTGCCATGCCAGTCAGGCACCCTCTGCCCTCTCCCACCCAGAGTGTGCAGAGCAGCACGTCCAGGGAGACAGAGCTGTGTGCCAGCCGTGCTTGGCTGTGCCCTGTGTCACTGACAGGGTCCTGGGCCACACTCCTCCCAAACCCTCTGTGAAAATCTGGAGCCGTGGGGAACGTGTGACACCCCCGGGGTGGAGCAGCAAGGCTGAATGTCAGCAGCTGTTTCTGTGTGCGACTGAAGAGCAGAACCACTAAGGCAAGATTCCAGCCACCTTTGTCAGGGACTTCAGATGAGTCAAAAGCCCCTCTTGAACAATGAGTCCTCAGCTGCTGACAGATCTAAAGCAACAAAAATGAACCACATCATCTCTGTCTCCCGCTAGACAGAACATTTGTCAACCAGTCACAGAAACCAACTTGCTTTCTGCACTGCACGCCAGACCGAAGGGCTTTAAGAAGTCAGATGTTCCCAGGTGATGTGAGGATTTATTTGTCAAAGCTTCTTCTGATAACAGTAAGTCAGTAGCTGGGATGCTGCATGGTGAAAATGATGTTGTTCCACTGGTGGCTTCAGTTCATAACACGAGAGTTTCCACTTCCCCCAGATCCTCACTGTTCATCCATTCATTATCAGGCTTGGAAGATGAGCCAAATACCAGTTTGGCCTTGACTGTTCAGTGTCATTTCACACCTCAGCTGTATTTGCTACATCACCAGTTCAGGTATACTGGCAGAACAGCCTGGAGGAAACAACCTGAACCATTCATGCTCTCTGAGGCTCCCAGACTGCTGCTGGCCTGTCAGTAACTCACACAAAAAGCTCCAAAGCCCTCCAAAAGTAGTTTTAGCAGTGTGGTGGCCAGCAAACACTCAATGTTTTATCTTTCAGCCTCACTCCTGAACAGTTCATGAACGTTTAAGATGTCTCTCCTGGCCTGTTCCTTACTGTCTCAGCTACTGAGGATAGGTCAGTTCTTTGCTTGAGGTGATGAAAAAGACAGAGTGGCTGAGTTGCCTACAATCAGCATAACCCTCTGGAGAAGCAAGAAAATGTAAAAAAAACCCACCCCACAACTCTGTGTTCAGCACCTGAGTCTCGCATGTGTCCCAGGTGAACCCTGCCCACCTCTCTCACACTGGGGGCACTAATTCTGGGTGTCACTCTCTGGTATCCACCTGCCAGGATTCATGGAACGTGTCAGAACACAATTACCTTTGAGGTGTTTGTCTAGTGTGGTTGGGCTTGGCCAATGGATTTAAAAACACTGTGGAGAGGGGGACATATGGACAGAGAGGATTATGTAAACCTTGCTTCCCAAGGAAATGGGCCTAAACCCAGAGCCTGCTTTGCACAGTGGACATTCCTTGGACACAGGGCTGGGGGGCACAGGGAGCTGCGAGGCTGCTCTGGCATCACACACAGCTCCTGGGGGTGAGGCTGAGCCTGCACAGCCTGCCCTCAGGACTGGGGCTTCACATGTTCTATTCCAGACTTCTGGCATTCAAAGTTTGGGGCTGCTCTCACTCCGATTCCATGACTTCTTAATGGCTTGTTCATGGGAGTTAAGGCCAAAGATGGTACTTTTGAAGGAAATATTTATCAGAAAAGAGAGTGAACTGCCTTGTTCAGGGAAGCAGGAGGTATCTCCTGATATGGGGTGCACAAGGTCCTCCCCACTGCCAAACCTAACAGAAAGGAAGAGCTGTTTGAGTGCAGAGAAATGGTATCTTTGTTGCCTGGACCCCTCTCTGCAGGAAGCCAGGTGGAATGGAAAAGTCAAGGGGGGAAGAGCGATTGCTAATCCAGTCTCAGTGTCATTTTCATTTCTTCCAAAATTTCATTCCTTTTACAGCTTTTCTTCCTTTTTTTTGGTGCTGAGTTCTAATATTCTGAGTCCCTGCAGCCACTCAGAGGCCTCTGGAAGCTGCAATGAGGGACTCCTGCAAGGGCAGCCCTGCCAGGCCTGTGCACCTCAGGCCTCTTCATGCACTGACCATCTGAGCCTGTAAATATATGTCATCAGTCAGTGTTTTAAATGGCTTGGCCTTTAACCTTCACATCTGTGGCCAAAACACAGCTCTGAGTGTGTGACTAGCAGCCTTTTTGTCCCCCCCTCAGCTTTATGGTGGGACCACAAAAATAATAATAATGCACGTCCAAGGAAAATGCCTGAGTGGGACCACCAACCACAGAGACACCTCCTTTGCAGGGAGGGTGACACGAGCTCTCAGGCACAGCCAGAGTGGAGTATGTGCAGCCATGAAGCATCTTAGTTATGAGGAGGGAAAAAGGAGGAAGAGCTCAGCAAACAATGGGTTCCTCTGACTGCAGGAACTCCTCTGCTCACTGTCTTACCCAGTCCTAAGCACAAACCTGCTTTGAAGTTGGACACAAGGGATGAGAGCTTTCTTAATATTTCATTTTTTTCTGTGATGAGCTTTCAACCCTGACATATTTAAAATGTGCTTTAACTTGGAGAAAGACAAAACTGAAATTCTCCAGGAACACAAGCGATCCCTAAAGCCCAGAGCTCTGCACATTAATAATGTGGTTTCTTTGGGAAGGAAAAAAACCCCAAAATGCAACACAAAAACCGAATTAAAAATAAAACCCCAACCATGAACATTTTCATGGTGGAATCAAGAGGATATCATATACTGTATTTATCCATGTATCTCCTATATGCAGCATTATAGCTGATTTCTCCAAACATATTAGCTCTGCTTATTTGAAGGAGCATGTGCAATCACTGCAGACTATAGGTGGCAGCAGGAATGTCCTTATGCTTTAATTCTGTAAGAATCAGCACTCTGGCTTATAAATGCCTTAAATAATGACAGAGGAACAGTTTTCCTGTGGAATGGCACTACACCTACTATGAAGCACCTTCTGTTTCACTGTAAAACAGTCTTTTCAAACCTTGATTTATTTTCCCTGTCACTTTTTCATACTGTGCATGTGACGGGGTCTCATATGCAGTGACCCCAAATCAGGGAAGATTTAGAGGGTTTTTACAACCTTCTGGTGATGGATTGATATAATCAGCACAGACATCATCTCAGAGAAAGCCAGAGTTATGGATAGATAAAATCCTTAATTTCACAAGAGGTTCTCAGAAATGACACTGAGAAGTCAGGGATGGTCTGTTTATCTGTAAGCTAATAACTTTTTTCCTGTGTTATTGTTGTCACTTGGGAAGTGAGGCTATTTCTGAGGTTCTGAAAGTGCAGCCTGCTCTCAGGGAAATGCCCCTGGTGTCTCCTGCCCACTGGAGTGGGAGGCCAAGCTACAATTCAGTCACGCTGGTGTGTCAGGGCAGAGCAGAGGCCAGTGCTGCCCTCACAGGCCTGCACGGTGCAGGTGGCACAGGAAGGGATGGAAACAACCCCCCAAGAGCCTGCAGCTTTCTCCCACTTCCTGAGGAGCCACAATTGAGTGCAGACTCCCAGGGGAACCCTGTCAGACTGATGGGGTATTTCCCTTCCTACTCCATTCGGTTCATCAATTGTATTCCAACACTTTAGTGCAACCTGAACTAGAAAGGAGAACAGGAGGTGCCAATCAGGATGAGGTTTTTGGTTTTATTTTTAAGATTTGGAGATTCTTGCCTAAGTAAGGCAGATTACAACTACAACTGCTGGCCTTTGGGAGCTCCTCTTTCTCTTGGCTAAACACAGAACCTAAGACTGCACATTCCTGATTCAGAATCCTCTGCTGGCATACAAAAATTGTGAATCTGTTTTCCACAGAAGGGAATGGAACCATCTTTTTCTCTTCCTATAAAAAGTACAGAACAGTTTACAGTCCCTGAAAGGGGCCAGCTCTTGTTCAAACCACAAGAAAGAAAGACTAAAGGAAAGACTGAATACTAGAAAATATAATTAAAACAAGGTTTGACATTTCAAATTCGAGCTTTCTCTCCATTCATACATCACCATATCATTTATTAAAATCACAGAGTGCATGATAACACAGTCTCCTCAACCTTCCTGCAGCTCCTGGAGAAAACCCTCCTGCTGTGTGGGGCACTGGCTTGGCCTTAGCACAGCTCGAGCACCTGCACTGTGCCAAGGCCACAGCAAACTTTTAAAAGAGTACAAATGGATGGAGACACACTTTCAGCAGGGCTGCTGCCCTCTTCATATGAAATTAATAGGAGCTATTTGATTGACTAATTGAAAAAAACCCCAAACAACTCAGGCCTTATTAAACAACTCACAAAATTATTTCATCTTATTTGTTGGTCTGGGGTTCTCATTCATCCTCCACAGTGGCAAATCAGACCCATAACCTCTTCTGTTTTAAATCCTCTGCTACATGACATATTTAGCACCATACTTACTAGGAGTGTTCTTACCTGTAATTAAATCATGAGGACCTACAGATCTACCACACTTCCCCTCCAGGATGTGCTGTGAAGACGTGTGGAGTTGTTGCATAGCTAAGCATTCACTCAGTACGTCTTGTTCAGGATCAGTACAGGACTTTAGCTACAAGAGGAGGATAAAACAAACATTTTATTTCAAAGTAAAATCAAATTATGTCTAATTAAATTCATATGTCTCCTTAAAGATTACACATAGAAGGAATTAATGTCATCCTGAGAAACTCGGTGTATTTAAGAATGTATCTAGTACTTGGTATTTTTAATTAGAGATAACTTTGGTTCTCTGAAGTGCAGAAGTTAAGTGTGCTAATCTTAAATCAACAACAGTTTGCTTCAGAAAATAATGTCCCCTGTGTTTCTTCAAACCTTCCTGAGTAATTGAACTGCACATTTCCAGGCTTTCTGTAGTTTCCTAGGTTCTGTGGCAAAAGGATTGCATCACCTTGTAACTGTGACAGTTGGAAAGACATTTGATAGGGAAAGAAAAGCGTCTGTGCTTATCAGATTAGAGCTGGTGGAATAAGGGGCTGTCAGTGATGTGTGAGAGGTACCACCAATGTCTCAGCTGTGCTCCATGTAAATTAAAGCTCTGGCAAAAGGGGCTGAAGCAAACTCTTGAAAACCACAATGTCGATCATATTAAAAACAGCAGGAGAGGAGAATTAAGAAAGAAAAGCATTTCTAATTCTCTTTCAAACATGCTGATGCTGCCAAGCTTTTGTCATAACAGAGTGCTCACATTACACAAACAGCCATCATGTTCTACAGCCATTAATAAATACTTATTGTCCTTATGGTACAGCCTCGCATACCGATCTCCCCTGGGCTTGCTTATTCTAAATAAAGGGCCCAGGCAAACCTATTTGGAATTCTGCTCTACAGCCATTTGTGGCTTCGAGATAAACATCTCACATTTGGATCACAAAGTGCATCTGCAGCCAATTAAACTACTACTAAATTAACAGCTAACTTTCTCCTGTTTTGTTCTTGTAAAGCCTTTCAGAACAACCAAGTATCACCACTGCAATAATCCTCTCAGCTATGAACCAAATACTCGGGATTCCACTGATACAACTCTAAGCTCAGGCCTTTGGTTTTGTATCAGAGATGGCACATCTTGGTAGCTTATCTCACCCAAGGCATGTTGGCAGAACAGCCTGTTAATTTTTCTTTCTTGGCTAAGTCATTTCCACTCAGAACTCCTGGGAAGGTGACACCACGAGACAACTCCTTTGCTGAGTTATAACCAGAAAAGAGCAAGTGAATATAAACAGGCTTCTCACCTTTTTTCCTAAACCTGAAATTCAAAGTAGACTGTCACTGTTCCAGTAACACTAAGATTTAGTTAGTTGTTCCAGGTGTTGGATTGCTTTCCTATAACACATTTGAGTCAAATATTTGGGGGGATGCTCTTATTTCTTTATGAGCCAGATTTGCTTTGATCCCTTTTAAAGAAAGCCTGACCAAAATACACTTTAACAGGTGCCTTTTACGTTTGAGGACAAAAGACACAGGATCAAATATTCATAAAGTTATCATGGATAAATGAGACAGGAAATACAAAGATGATTTCAAGCCACTGGAGGAGTGCAGATTTAGAACTGGTCTACCAAATAAGGTGTGGGAGCCAAGGGACTAATGTTATTTTAAGAGAGATTTGATAAATCTACAGGAGGGTAAGGATATGCCCACAGGAAAATTCCTCAAGCCAGGAGATTAAGCAATATGAATCCCTGGATATTTTGCCATCTTGGTATATCCAAGGAGCCTCAGTTTGCAGTTGGTGTGCACCAAATTTGTCCTGGACTGATCCTGTGTTTAAGGTCTCCTGCTGCTGATGTGGAAATTACTTTGTGCCCCTTAAAGCAAAGTTTGGATACAGGGCTTTTTCCCATCTTCCTCCATAAAACTGGAACGAGGCCTCAGCAGGTGACAGGGGGGCTGTCCCTTTGCCCAGATGTAAAGGATGGTAACACATTAACACATTCAGCCCAGGACTCAGAGCAGAACAAATGATACCCAGGTTTGGGATCAGGAAGCAATTCCTCCTTGTCCCCCTGGAAATATGCCAGCAACCACAGGAAGGAAAAATGGGGACGTTCTCTTCTTTGGAACAGGGAGCACGGTTGGTTTCCACAATCTGCTGAGAATGTCATGTAACAAAGTCCCCCCATGACAAAGACCTTGCTGCTGGGGTACACAGCTACACTGCATGGAAAAGGAACAATTAAATGGATTAATGGAGCCAGGTGATGAAGGAAAAGCTGGAACAGGGCTGTTTGTTAATGTTCTTGTATTTTAAGACAGCATTCGGATGTTATGGGTTCCCTGGTTGATGTTTTAACATGCAAGTTCTGTGTTCCCTGTCCAGTGTACAGAAAATCCCTTTGTTAAAATGGCATCTTTCTTGTCCCTCACAGAATTCCTGCACACTGACTGGTTTTGCCACAGCAAAGCCTTATCTTGCATGGTTATTCCCCGTCCCTGATTTCATGATGTGGCTCAGACCTTCCCCTTCAGTTCCTATTATGGAAGGGGATTT
Organism: Campylorhamphus procurvoides; assembly: GCA_013396655.1. Lineage (NCBI taxonomy): Eukaryota > Metazoa > Chordata > Aves > Passeriformes > Dendrocolaptidae > Campylorhamphus > Campylorhamphus procurvoides. Next base: position 119,080 of record WBMV01003767.1, on the reverse strand, counting down.
GCTCCTCCCCAAGTTCCACCCTCCTCTAGAATGTTCTTTACCTACCCCTATATACTATATATACTATGGCTTTCTGACATTTTACACAGAATTAATTGCATAGAATTCATCAATTACTGCCATGGCATTCTGACTCTCACTCTCCTTGTGACCTAAAGGTTAATCTAGGCAAGTGTTGGCAATTCTGTGACTGTGGAACCTTCTGAAGCTGAGAGCTGTGGGGAAACCACATGGCCTGATAATACAAAACTGGGCTGGAAAACCAGGCAGTTTTCCCAGTCCTGCCAGCTTGAATAGAAGTTCTGCCTGGAGCAGAGACAAGACTTGATTCCACGAGCACCTGGATGGTGCTGGCATGAACAGTGCTGATCCCAGGCACAAAGCTCAGCATGCAATAAGCCTTGAGTACCTCAAACAGTGTGCACAGCTGTGTCCTGGGAAAGGGGACCCCAAGTTCAAACTGGTGAAAACTGGAGGAGGAGAAGCAAGAGGACATGGTTGAAACAAGGACAGATCTGTATGGTCTCATCACATCTCATTCAAGCTGGTGAATTAGGGCTTCTTCACATCCTTCTCACCTCTCCATGGCTCACCCCGGATTCTGCAGCTGAGACCACCTGTGTTCTTCCTATTGTCTCTTCTCTCCACAGTCCTCTCTTTGCTCTCCAGTCATTCCATTTCTTCACTCTGACATTTATTCAAACTACCTGCTCCCTGGCTCTCTCCTGCCACGCTGCCAGTTCTGCTCTGCCCCCCATCCTTTAACCATGCCTTGCCATGGTGCTCTTGGCAGTGGGGGGGCAGCTGGGGAAGAGGTCATTGCTGCTTATTGAACTAATTGTAGCTGCTCTCTAAGGTAGCATTTCCTTCCACTCCTGGGCCTGGAGTGTGCCCGTGGTCTGTGCTGCCAGGGAGCAGCCCTGTGGGGTCCCAGCCATCATTTTACAAACTGTGTGTACAAATGTGTAATAAACCAATCTGTGATCCTGTGCTGGTGCCCACAATCATCCCCATTTAATATTGAGTTCAGAATTTCGCCCACAGAAACCAAAAATACTTATTTGAATCTAATACCAGTGAAAACATAACTAGCAGTTTGGGTTTGGAGCAATTTATAAATGCATTTAAAATACAGATGTGGTGAGGAAAATGTGGGGTTTTCATTCTCATCTATTACAAGTGCTCCTTTCCTACATTCCCATTGTATCCTGGCTGAGTTTAATTTGTGTTTTGGATGATCTGCCAACATGTATTTTAGTAAATACAAGCAGTTAGTGCTGATTGTAGAGACTCAATGTGTGGACATTTTCAGTGAATGACAGCAAAATTTGGGCTTGTGTATGAAACATGAACAGGACAGAAATTTTTGGAGAGAAAGCATGGGGCGAACCAAAATTAGAGAGTGGTAGCCTTGAAAGTGCAGAAATACAAGGTGGTCTGGTTAACAACAGGGAATAAAAACCAACAGGAAAATTAACTCCACTTGAGTTTTCTTCCAGTAATACTGCAGGAGAACTCTGATCTGAAAACGTGCAAATTAAAGGCAAATTAAAAATAATGCTGAGATCTGGAGACGTGTCCCTTCTTGCCTGGTCTTACCTTCTTACGCACCTGTTGCTCTTTGGCCGAGTGAGCCTTGACGTGCTTGCGCAGGGAGCTGGGGTCGGTGTAGCGCTTGGAGCAGCCAGGGATCTGGCAGGCGTAGGGTTTCTGTGGATGGCAGGGAAGGGAGAGAGGTCACATCCCTCTGCCTGCCCACAGGAGGCATGGGGCGCTCAAGGACGGCCGGTTTGGGGACACAGAGTGTTTGCCAGCTCTGATGCTGCCCCCCCTGCAAGCACTGAGGGCACACGGCACACCTGAAGGAAATGCCAGTGAGGTGTCACTGGGTGGGGTTTTGAGAGCGTTGGCTTTTCCCCCCCAACCTTTACAGCAAACAAAATTGTCATGAGCTCACCCAGTAAAATGATAAAGATGGAAGCTCAGGGTTTGAGTTTGGGTTGACACAGTTTTTGCAGCAAGTGCTGGGCACTGGTGAGGCACCATGACACCCCAGCTCAGTTCTGGGCCCACATGACAACACACCCTTGGGTGCCTCCTTAAGGTAAAGAAGCTCATAAGGGGGGTTTGTCACAGCCCCTCACGACAGGAATGACATTGAGGTGCTGGAGCAAGTCCAGAGAAGAGCAGTGGAGCACAAGTGTGATGAGGAGCAGCTGAGGGAGCTCGGGGGGCTCAGCCTGGAGCAAAGGAGGTTCAGGGGGGACCTTCTTGCTCTCTGCAACTCCCTGACAGGAGGGGAGTCAGGCTCTGCTGTTGTTACAAACCAACAGAACAAGAGGAAACTGCCTCAAGTTGCACCAGAGGGGGTTTAGACTGGAGGTGAGGAACAATTTCTTCACCGAAAGGGTGGTCAGGCATTGGAACAGGCTCCCCAGGGAAGTAGTGGCATCACCATTCCTGGAAGTGTTTGAAAGCTGTGTGGATGTGGCCCTTGGGGACATGGTTTTGTGGTGGATATGGTGGTGCTGGGGTAACCATTGGACTCAAAGGTCTTAGGGGTCTTTTCCAACCTCAGTGATGCCATGATTCTATGATTTGCAGTAGAACAAGCCTTGCGGCACAGCACATTTGGTTTCCTTCATACCTTGTTTCTCTTTTGAGTAACATCACCAACATCTTTCTTTTTACAAAGAAAGATGGTTGTTCTAACCAAACAACCTGCATCAAACATCAACATCTGAGCAAATCAATACAGAAAGAAAGAAAAATCCACTATTGCTGATTTTGTTGGGAAAATCCTTTCCACCTTATTTTGCCACGTGGCAGAACTTGCCACTTTTCTGTGGCACAGTATCAGCACTATCTGCTGGACAGGCAGTTCCAGTGTTCTCTTCATACAGGAAAATAAAAGAAAAGAAATAAATAAGGATGCTCTAATTTAGCCACTGATTCTGGAGCCCCAGTGACCAAAATCCTCACCAAATTCTTCTCTCAGCTCTGCCTACTCCCAACAAATGGAACACTATCCCTGGGTTACTGCACAAACTCCAAAGAAAGTGCAATTGCCACGGTGGGCAAAGGGACTCTGGCACTTTTTATTAACCACTGACTTAGGTGCCAGCAAAATAGTGCTGCATGGCACAGCTCACAGAGCCTTAAAGTTGCATGGAACATTCTCTTTTCCTCTGTTTTCTCAACTCATCTATCAGCATTACCTCAGCCTTTACACCAGGACCAGTAAATCCTTTTGGTGTCTTCTCAAAGGCAGAAAACTGGTTTGCCATGACCTCGGTGTCACACTCTTTATTCCCCTCGGTTTCAGAAAGAGGATGCACAGAAGAGAGGAAAACTCAGTGGTTTTGGGAGAAGTGGCTGTGAGGTCCTTCAAACCAGTTGCTCTGCTCCTGGAGGAGTGCTGACATGCCCTTCCTACCACAAGGACAGACAGGTCCCCTTTGTTCTGCTCCTGCCCAGGAGAAGGATCTACTCCAGATGATTTAGGAGAGATTCCATCAAACTAGTGTACACCAGTAAGCGAAATGATTTACAGACCCTCCTTTTGGAGAAGATAAATGATGGAGTGACCTACATGGAGAAGCTTTAAAACCAATTCCAAATGCACTCAGTAAGGAAGAAGCAGCCTGTATAAACCCCTTTTCTTTGTAAGTACCTCCAGAGAATAAGTATTGCTGCTCTGTCCAGCCAGCAGGAAATTTCTGAAGGAATAATAGAATCATTCACCAATTCCTGACCTTCCAGGCTAACACAGCACCTACCCAAAACGTTACAGGGCAAAGGAGATTTATTGAGAGTGTCTGGAACACAGAGAACTGACACCTGAGGAAAAACTACGGAAAACTTTAACAAATCCCTTAGCAGAAAAACCAGCACAGTATTTTTAAAAATCACTGATGTCATTCAAATTAGTGATAAAATCTGTCAGCCCAGTGATAGGGAAACTTAGATGAAAATCTGTCTGCCCTTACAAAGGTTCATGGCTATTTGCTTTGACATTCCAGGCAGTTGTTTTGTGCAGTCTTTGCAGCAGCACCATCCTGTAGCTCTGCTATTTTCCACATTCACATGAGCACACTGAGCTTGATTAAATACACAGGGCTTGATTAAAGCAGGTAAGAGGAAGTTAGTTACTGTGTGGAGGGGTACAGAAACAGTTTTAAAGAACCTGCAATGGGATAGCATGGAGGATGTTTCTAGGTATTTAAGAAAGTTAGTAGAAAATGATTACTGTACCTTTTTCCTGATTTATGAGCATTTCAGATAATAAGAACAGAGATAAAGGGAGAAGAAAAGAAAACAGAAAGTTAAGACATTTGTCTTCAATATTGCACAGATAACACATACAAAGAATTTTGCTCATTTTAGTAACCATTTAAGTTCCCTCTCAAAGCTAATAAATGGCACTCCATTTGTGACTTTGGCTATTAAAAATTGTATCTATTAGATTCAAACAGTTAAATTTAAAAACTGCACTCAATTTAGTATATCCAGTTTCAAAAGAGATGCATTTTAAAACTAATTACAAATTCAAATATCTCAGGTTAACTTTCAAACAAATAAAACATTGTTATTTTAAGTGTGCTTTGGTTTGGAAAATGTGACTGACTCGCTTCTCTTACTTGTTTGTTTTTGCAGGGCATAATGTACATTAGACATTCCTTAATGCTGCACTGTCTGAAACGTGTAACTGCTTAAAAAGTAAATATCAATTAAACTCAGAAGTTCTGCCCCATAAACACTTGGCCAAACGTTAAGCCATAGATTCACTTCTTTAAAAAAGACAAAGGAACAGCTCTGCCTGCTACGCTTCACAATCATCTTATGCTGAGGATTTGACTTGTCTGCAAAGCTGCCTCATTACTTTCTTTCCCTACAATATGGTGATTTCATTTCAGTGGAGCCTAAGACACTAGACAGAATTAAAAATTGGTTTCTCGCACTTAATTCTGATAGTGGGTACTTAGCAAATATATAATTTTAAGACAGATGTGTTTTACTGTCCAAAACTGAGGTGCATTTACCTTCCACTGAGAGGTCTGAACTGCTTTTGCACTCCTTCAGAACGCTCACTGAAGCAACATGGGACAGGAGGGGAGACAGTGACACACATTTGGTGCAGCAGCAGTGACTCAGCTTTCACTCCCGTTACACCTTATTGTGCTGCTGCCTCCTCTTACTGGAACAGGGACAATGGGAGAGCCTGCTGAGCAACTCCCTCCTGCGTAACTCACTCCTCAGCATGAGTAACACAAACCAACTTGCCTTTCTGTGACGGTGACTTTGTCACTTCTCAGAGCACATACAATGCAAAACAAAACAGTGCTGCTCACAGCTGAGTTTTCTAAGCCTCTCCTCCTGAAAAGGCAAAGTGCCCCTCCAGTTGCAGAAGCGAGTGTGTACGAGGAGCCCTGGAAAACTGGGGCAAGTGGCAGAATGAAATCATGCTTACGGTGTCCAGGTGTGTTCGCTGATGCTTTGCCCGGTCGCTGGAGTTGCTGAAAGCTTTCTGGCAGCCAGGATGCTGACACAGGTATGGCTTCTCCCCAGTGTGACTCCGGAGGTGAATCTTGAGGTTCTCAAGCCTAGAAAATGCCTTGTTGCACCCTTCAAACTGAAAAACGTCATAAAAGATCGTTGTAAAGCACTATTAAATAAACCATGTGCAGCCACAATGAGAACAGTGTAAGATCCAAGTTGGATGCGTAATAAATCAACCAACATTCAAACATCTGTTGAAATTTATGGATGAAACACAACATATTGTGCTGTTCATTTAATCTGTCACCAAAGACATGGTGTGTAGCTCAGTAATAATACAAGGCTTATAAATATCTCACATGTTCTGTCTGAAGTACTGAACGCTTAAAGACACGGTGTCAGACCAGAAAATTTAAGGGAAGAACAAGTGTTCTGATGGGTCCTCTGAGATGTCCTAACTGGCACAGGAGCCACTGTGGGCAATAACAATTAGCTGCTACAGACAGAGAGCAAGAGGAGCTATTTGTGGTGGGTTAGAACCTGGTTTCGGGTGTCTGAAATCCAATACACTGGAGCAGATGAGCACGGACTATTACAGGAAGACCTGATCCATCTGAAGATCAATCCAAAGGAACTCTGCTGTTATTCTGCACCCTTTTCTTTACTAGCTGTATCATTCAGAGCTGTTCTCAGCATTTATACAACCAGTAACCTGAGCAATTCTGATTTCTTAAGCACCCGTTTCATTAGGGAGCTCAGTAATAAAATGCTGCACGGTGCTCATAACAAAAGTCACTGTTTCAAATTAGATCCGAATAAATAAATGAGTACAATTTCCAGCCACTAGGCCAAGGGAAGGGTGTTTGGCATTGCTCACTGCTAAGTGTCAGTGTTCCAGACAACAGGCACCTGCAGTGGAAGCCCTGTCTCTAGGATGGGCTTTGGGAGCTCTCTCAGGTGAGCACAAACACATATGTATGCACATTCATGCACCTGCAAACCCAGGAAATGCACTCAGATACTTACACAAGGGGAACAAACACGTGCACAAGACTCAAGTATGATGGGATGTTTTACTTTGCCCACTCTAATTGCAGCTTCACGGCACTGCAGATCTTCTTGTGTCTTATGTGCATAAAAACCTGGTTCCTCAATGATTTGAGATCTCAAGGAATGTATTTTGAGAAACACAACCCAATTCACCTTCATATCAACACTAACAATTCTGAAAGGAGGCAAGTGTATCTTCACAGAATGGTCTGTGTTGGAAATGACCTTGAAGATCACCCAGTCCCACTGCCCCTGTTGTGGGCAGGGACACCTTCCACCAGCCCAGGTTGCTCCAAGCCTCATCCAACCTGGCCTTGAGCACTTCCACGGATGGGGCAGCCACAGCTTCTCTGGGTAACCTGTTCCAACCCCTGTTCCTGGAAGCCACAGTTTTCTGCACAATTCTTGCTCAAGAAGAGTAAAATCCATACCCTCACAAGATTAGTGAGTGATTTGCCACTTCCCTCTGCTGAGTCAGGATTTTGTTCAGCAGCTTTCCAGGAACCTGTGGTTCCTCAGATGGCATCACAGAAATAACCACTCTGCCAATCCTGTTTGTTACAGACACACACACACACACACACACTCACACCTCTTACACATATCAGTGCTTTCAGCCTTCTGACCTGGCTGTGTACCCAGCACGGCAGGCAGAGTGATGAGAAAGGGGAGTGGATGCAGAAGGAGCCTCGAGGATGCTGCAACCTGGAGGCACCTGATCTCCCTGTGCCTGCCCAAGGCAACTTAACCTACTGATGGAGAGAGGTCAGCCACACTCTGCTCAGCCCAGTGTGTCTTTTAAGTACCTCCAAAGGGACCAAAGTGATTTGGATTCTGCAGCCAGCACTCCATTCTGCAGGCAGTGTCCTGCCATGGGATGCAGCTCAGCTCTGCACACCACAAACCAAACACACAATGCACACAGACACCCCCAGAGGGGTTCCTGGAAAATCTCAGCCTTTCCCAGCCACTCACATGTGAAAGGATCACTGTGGCTTTTACTGCCCAGGGCAGACATTTCATCTGTCTGAATGGCATATTGGGTCTGTGTGTGCAGACAACTATCTGATATGTATATATTATGTCTTTCCCCAGCACAGCTTTTGTGATAGACCCACAGAGTCACCTGGAGACGTGCAGTCTGTGTCTTCAGAAGTTTTGTCTGGCCACGACCCCCTCTCCGAACACTTGAGCTGGTGCAGGGAGGTGGGGGAGTTCTGGAAGTGACCAAGCCACCAAGGCTTCAAAAGAAACAAACTTTCTTCTTAATCACCACTAAAAATCTGACAAGGGTTCAGAATGGAGCAATCTGAAATGTGCAAATATGCTGAAGTCCATGAAAAATAAAGCAGAGTTTAGCAAATTCGTAGTTCTGACAGGACATTCCATAAGGCCTGTCTGGCAAATGGAGTGAATGTTCTGAGATCCTAAAGATCACTTCCTTCCTCTTTGTTCCCAAGCCTCCTCCTCTCCACAGTATCCTTGATTAGTGTGTCCATAGCATCATATCCCCTTTAAACCAATATCCCTTTCATCTCTTGTAGGCCCCCTTTAAGGACTGAGAAGCTCTTCCAGGGTCTCCCTGGGACCTTCTCCAGGCTCAGCTCCCCCAGCTCTTCTCAGAAGAGATGCTCCATATCCCTGAGCATTTCTGTGTCCCCTCATCCCCCAGCCTGTGTGGATACCGGGGGTTGCCCCGAACCAGCTGTAGGACCCTGGACTCACCCTTGTTGAAACCCATGAGACTCCCATGGGCCCAGGGCTCAAGCTTGTGCAGGTCCCTCTGGATGGCATCCTGTCCTTCAGGAGTGTCAACAGCACCACTCAGCTCAGCTCAGTGTCACTGCAAACCTGCTCAGACTGCACAGGTCCCACTGTTCACCTCAGTGGTGGAGACAGTGAAGTGTGCTGGTCCCAGTACAGACCCCTGAGGTTCACCCCTTGTCACCAGTGTCCATCTGAACACTGAGCCAAACCACATCCTCATTTGCTGAACAGTCCACACATCAAATCCACACCTATCCAATGCAGAGAAGGGTTTTGATCCTCAGAATGTATTTCCAATGGACTATCAGCCTTCACCTCTGTGTCTATGCAGAGTAAGAAGGTATGCTGAATAATCCAAACTCATTAAAGGTCCACCTCCATTCTCATTCATGTCAGTAGCAAAAATTCCAATGGCAAATGTCCTAAAACATCTAAACACTTGAAAGCACATATGTTTAAGAGCTTGCTGGATAGAGACTTCAGGTAGAGAAGGAGCAGCCCCTACCATAGATGCTCAGAGCTACAGTGTAAGCAGCAACACTCAAATATTACCCTTTTACTGTGGCCAACAGCCCTTTTTTTGGTAAATATGTAATCCAAAGGTCTAATACCTTCAGCAGTAAGGTTTCTCCATCACCACATACGCCTGGACATTCAGGGCTTTTCCTAGTTATGCCATTATTTTCTAATTCATATTATTTGTATTACCCAGCCCTATTAAGGTGGATCTCAGATAGTGGGATGGTCAGAATGCAGTGATAAACTCAGTCTAAACATGTGAGGTGGAACAACACACCAGCAAAGAGAATGATGTGACTCCAGCACTCAGGTTTTCAAAGAGACAGGGTTGGCAAAGGTTGGGTTGGTGAAACAGGAAGAAAACCAATGGAAAACGAGTGGGGGCAAGAACCTTGCTGGGAATTGGTGAGAAAAGGGGAAGATGAAAGTCCTGAGAGGGAGGGAGGAACGGAGTAGGTGCAAAGAGCTGAGATGGGTGGGGCTGAGAGAATCCACTCAGAGATGCAGGAAGGTCTCTGCTTTGAAGAACTTCAGGAATTATTATTTCAACTCTTTCATTTCTTGCTGGACCTGCTGACTGCGTCCCTTCCCGTTCTCCCCTGAGGTGGAGGTGTCTCAGCTGTACACCTGTACAGGGACAAGATAACTTGCACTGGGCTGCTGCTGTTAGGATGATTTGTAAGGTAATTCTTGGGTTTCATTGCTACTCACCAACACTTTTAGCCCTTCCACCTCCTCTTTCTCCTTTGGAGTGTGTTTATGTTTCTATATACACTAAATAAAACTACTCCTGGAGAAATGGGGTGCTCATTCTCTTTTTCAAATAACCTCCAGGAAGATCCAGCCATCCCACAAGCATCTCAACTTCAACTACAGAGAACAAAACAAATTTTGGAGGGGCCTTAGGATGGTAAGAGCTATTTTATCAACTGAGAAGGCCACTTATGGTATCTCCAAGACATCTGCCCCCAATCTGTCACTGCTTAATCCTATAATCTTAAACATTTTGTGGACATTTGATGCCAGGGATAACTGTAACAAATGCTGCATGATCCTCGAGGTCTGTAAATGTCAACAGAGCTCTTAAATAAGTTCATCAATAAAAGTAATAATTATATTGCAATTACTACTTTTGCCTTCACTCTGAGATCATTCCTGTGTGTTCAGACACTGCTATGCTGCACATATTTGAGCACAGACACAAAACAAGCCACGTGATTACAGGAAGAGCACAGTTATTGGATTTTGTAATCCTGCTGCTTTTAGAATAGGGCTTCTACTAGGAAAAAATCTTGTAGGAATTTATGGGACTAAATTAGTTCCCAGCCACATGGAAATACATACATTACCTTTATTTTACACTAAAGTATCACTGGAGTGTATCTGCTGCAACATCATGTGTTTAAAAGGCATATTTATGAAAACACTGAACTATCTCACAGTGATCTAAACACATCACAATCTTCCTAACAAAACAATTTAATCTAATAACTGTAATTGCTTAAAATGTTTTTTCTTCGCTTCCAGATTATACTTCGAATGCACCTGAGAATGTTGCCATGCAGAAATAACAGCGTGTTCCCAAAAGGGTTTATATTATCAAATGTTTACCATTTTCACAAGCATATTTAATCACGGTCATGTCTAGAATATCTGTCAGTGGTACAGATCAGAAGAAATAAACTATAAACTAACCAGCTCAGACCACGGGGAGAAGCAATAACTGACATTTTCTTAGGAAATGAGTTATGACTGAAAAAGAGAAGCCTTCACAGTCATGGTGCTAAATAGGTCCAGTGTGCCATTAGAGCGAGCTCATTAATATACACCTCTGCTCTCCACTGCAAGATCAGTCAAACAAGCTGCCTTTTATTTATAGACCTAAAAGGGAAAGAGCAGGTCATACTGGCTGCTGACATCTCAGACAGCCTACAGATGGAAAACCCAAAACATTTCATTCCAAAGCATTTCATGCTATCAATAGGAAATCTGATGTCTGGTCAAAACATCCACAAGCCTTACGAACATTGTGAAATGTTCTTTCTTCCCAGCTGATTACAAAATTGGGAAAATTTTATTGAATAACATGTTAGGAGAAAAAGGATCCTGTGAGGCTGAGTATCCCTTCTGGAGGGGAGGAAAGAGTCCCAGCACTCTTTAAATAGCAGCAATGTTTCACGGCACACTGAGGCCAATGTGGGGCTGTGCCTGGAAGCACAAGGGGCTCCAAACTTGCTACCAACCTCAGACCTTAAACACAGGAGTTGTTCCACTCAACACAACCTAAATATCGCTCTTGGTGCTTTGTCTTTTCTAGCTAACTCCTGATGAATGTTTAATTTGCTGTTGTAGCATCAAAGTAAAGCCCTGATCCTGCAAATAGTTGTGCCTGAGTAATATGACTCATGCAAGGGGTTTTATTAAACTCAACAGAACTCGTGGTGCCCGTAAAAAGCAACCCATAGGAATGAGCTCTCAACATCCTAAAGAATCCCAATTCAATTAGCCAGATTCAAATTTACATATTTAAATTCTTAGAAGCTGCTTTTTTTCCCCCCTTTGTGGTAAGCATAAAATGGAAGACACCTGTAAGAGAAAAAAACCCTGGGTTTGGTTTTATTTTTGAAGCCTGAACAATTTATCTTTGCAAAGTGGCACTTCTATGTGTTATTTCATTTGAGTCCTGGGAAAAACTGCTTGTACTTTTTAATATTTGCCTTTTAAAAAAGCATTTAGAGCTTTAGGCAGACTGTTGTATGGTGTAAGAGAAGGTAAAAGGTTCAGAAGAGGAAAAACCTAGAAAAGTAAGCCACAGTATAAATGCAACACATCCTTCAGACTGGGGGGGTTTAGGGCAATGACAGCCAACCATTTGACATCAGCTCACTGTACACCAGGAGCTCGTGGATTTGTGCTGTCACACAGGTTGTATATTTCCTAATGACCATGAAACTGGGAAATACAAATACATTGAAAATCCTAGGGGAGGTGTTTGATTTAAACGACACTTTGGGCTGCCCCTTTTATTTCCAAGCACTGAATATTCATGAATTTATTTCTTCTAGTGCTAATCAGGGAGCAAACAGAGCTTTTCCATCCGTTTTCCAGGAAAAGACAAAATATCCGAGCATTCTTTTCACAAGATCCCATTGCTAGTATTAAAACTCTTCTTTAGTAATTCTTCTTTAATCAAGCAGAAGGATAAACATTTATTTGCTGCAACATATGAGAATGAACCAGGAAGGTTGGGGATATCTTATTATCAGCAGCATGACAGCCACAGATTTTGCCATAAGGTTTTGCTAAATATGTCATTTGGAAAGCAAACAATTTTCTGAAACCTCATTACAGTTGGACTGAATGCAGTATTATGGCTTGCAGGCAAAAATAACATTACATGAGGCAACATTTTAAGGAACAAAATGCAAAAATCAGAGTGTTGTGTAATGAGCAAAGAAGACACCCCATGTCAGCCCCTTTATTTCCTCAGATTTAATTGGGAAAGCATTCTTTGTTTGGGATTTTTTGAATAGCTTACAAGCTATTTGAAATTAAAGGACAACACACAATCCAAGATTTTCTGCTCTAATATCTGAAGCCAGATCTGCTTGTTTTGGGGACAAAATTAAGACTGAACAAAATCAATTAAACCCCTTCTCCAGCTGTGCCAGCAAAGAACCGCAAATAAATTAAAATGCTTCCCTCCAGTACTTTCAGATTATTTTAACAAAAAATACAGTTTCCTACATGTACTTCAAAACCTTGTTCCTCTGGATCAGCAAGTCATTCCTTCCCTTTCCCAGGAAACATTTCCATTCCAGTCTGCATCTAACATATCACTTATTGACACCTATCTCAGCTGAAACTTAAGTGAAATTCTGTCCCACATCCTTGCCTGCATTTTTGTGTTCTGGTCCATATTTTAGGCACATCTGTAAAGCACAGTCTGTGCTCTTGGTCTGGGGGCCCAGTAAGACTGCAAACAGTTCTGTACTGACATGCAATAGGTGCTCGTGATCTACTGCAAGTTTGGGGTGAAAAATTGAATTATAAATTAATAGTATTTATTAATTTATAAATTAATGAATAATAAAGACAGAATGCAGCCTCAAAGGCAAAATCCATTATGGTTGATGTGGGCTAACCAGTTGGGGTAAAAAAATAAAAGAAAAAAGAAATAAAGAGACAACAGCAAGAAAGAAAAAAAAAGTAATTACAAAAAGAAAACCTACCTCAAAACTTATGGCTGATTAGCATAGCCTAGCATCTTAAAAGGCCAAAATACCACATGTGTGGCATGTTACAAAAGAAGATTAAAATAAAGGAAAAAATAATTCAGAGAACCATGAAGTCTCAAAACATCTGGAGTTTTATAGTAACAAGGAGGAAAAAATCAAAAACATAATTGAAAAAAGTCCACTGCGATATATTATTGTACAATGAAGCTTAATAGAATTGAAAGGAGGAGAGATGAAAAGGCAAAATAAGGGGAGGAAGAAATAAAAGAAACAAGAAAAGGCATTTATGTTTTAAAGATGTCACTGAGGGGTTTTATCCCAGTTATTAAAAATTACACACCCTGCTTCTGTGAGCTGTCCCTGTGATGTGCTGAGCGCTGTCTTTCAGCGGAGGACACTGATCCACGCTGGGGAGCTCAGCACCCCTTCCATGCCCAGTGCAGGGGCACTTCTCACCCCTGCTTCTCCAGAGACATCTGCACAGAGGATGGATGGCACAGAGCCTGCCTACCCTGCTTTCCATTCTGGGAGATTTGAAGAGAGGCAGGACACACATGAAAATTAAAAATGGTTGCTAAAAACAATGCAAGCATTCGGGAATTAAGCAAACAATCTTATCAGACACTAAAATCAACTGCAACTGAACTACTCTCAATGTATTCACTCACCAACATTTACACAGAAAAGCAAAATTAAAAACTTCCCTCTTTACTTCATATTTTTCCTGTATTTTTTTATGAACCAGTAAAGGAAGAGAAGGATCTACACATAGTTCAGGGTGCCTTTTAACAGGCCAACAGCATGTCTAGGAACAGGATGGGTTTCCAACACACCCCAGGCAGGGGATCCTGGGGTAGGTCTGTGCTCCCTCTGTCCAAAGCCACAGGAAGATTTGGGACCAGCACGTGCCAAAGCCCGTGTGTCACAAACATGGTGTCATCTGGCAACAGTGAGTGTCCATCCAAACTTCCCACTCATCTCCCTGACTATTAGAGGTTTTTAGTCTTGGGAAACCCAGCTCCCAACTTTGTCAAGATCAATGAATAAATAAGTTTTATAGTCACAGGTTGTCACATGTCACCACAGCTTACGAAACAGCTCCTGTCCTTGGCAGATCAAACAGAGGGAGTGAGATCCTGTGGATGAAATCTGACCTACAGCTGGAAATTGCTGGCTACAGCTGATTAAACCAGTCCCCCCAACCAAATTCTCTCTTACAAGAGATGAAAAACAGTAGCAAGGTAACTCTCCACCCACCTGTGGTGGGCTTTTGTTGCAAACACAACTTTTTATACATGGTTCAACACAAATCATTAGTTTTCCTCACTAAATGTGTTTCATGGAGTGTGTAGCTTTGTTGCTGGGGTTTCTCCAGCAACAAGATAGGGGGGATTTTAGATAGGGGAGATTTTTTTTATCTTCAGACCTATTGTCCTTCTCATACTTTACCTGTGCTTATTTCCGCAAGCACATAATGGACCTTTTATCTCTTAATTGTTACTTCTAAAGATTAGATCCCTGCAAATTGACAAGCTGCATGAAACTGTCACCACTGGATTAATCTTAACACAAAGTGATAAGAAGAACATACAAATTTCTCTAAGGTTCTTCTTGGCAAGGGAGGAGACAACAACTCAGTGGGACTTCCCATTCTCTGACAGGCTCCTGGTGTTTTCTGTGCCAATCTGATTATCCCTAAACGAAGACCAGGGTTCAACCTGTAATTCAAGGCTAAAATGATTATGGCTGACACTTCCCCACGTGTAAAGCTGAGCTCTGACAAAGAGCCCCACAAGAGCTGCTGCTCAACCACTGGGAAACAGAGACTGGGCGAGGAGGTGGGAGCCTGTTGTCACGGCAGGTTGGTGACTCCATTCTGCTTTCCCTCGTGCCATGGCTGTGGAGCGGAATCCCAAGGGACATAGCTCCCTCCTTCACCCATGGACCCACTCCAGTACAGCAGAATCCCACAGAGCTAGAGGGCAATAACATGGAGAAGGATAAACTGAGAGAACCAGCTCTCTCTTCCCAACAAATAAGGAACTTATCCACACTTTACCCCAAGTCATTACATTTAGTCTTGCAGTGTTTGCATTTCGTCTTGCTTGGCCACGTTCATTGCATGAAGGAAAATCTGAGAGATTTATTCCTAGGAAAAGGTTCCTAGAAAAAGACATCACCTGTTTTAAAAGAAGTCAGTTTTCTGGCTTTGTCCAAACCAAATCAGTGTCCAGGCTTGGCCAGGCCCTGTGCTGTTGGAAGAGCCGTGTTCCAGAGACTGGGAACACAGCGCTGTTGTTGCCCCCTGGAAATGATGCTGAGCTGCAGCAATGGTCCAAACCTCCAACATTTAGGTAAAAAACACCCCAAAGTCCATTGCTACTCATGATGACCTACACCCCAGCACACTGAAGTGGTGTGGGCAGTTCCACTCTGCACCAAACCCTGCTCTAGGTTTAAGTGCTGGAGCTCCTTCCAAAGCCTGTGGTGAAGATGAAGATGAGCTCTGCTGAAGAGCAGCCGGCGTGGCAGCGGTGCCAGGTCCCTCCATTCTCTGCAGCACTGTGGGATCCTCTGGATAAAAGGCAGCATGGCAATGTTCTCTTCTGAATAGCACTTAATGTTTTCCCACAGTCTTATTGTTTACAGGGAGTTTAGCGAGTCGCTTCACTAATTTAAAATAGATTGTATCCCACATGGGTGGATAACAATAACACATATTGGTGAATCATATGGCTTTCAAATGATATGTATGAAAAAGAAGTGCTACACATATTGTCTGAAATTTTATTGTGTGAAACCACAGCACTTAGCTCCCTACCAGCTGTGTCAACAATTCAGTGTAATAAACTAATACAATTGCAGAATAACAGCAAGGTTAGTTCTGAAAAAGCTAAGCTTTAAAAAGAGATGCAAAAAGAAGACGTAAATTAATACAGATGGACATTATTTCAGATGGGAATAACCTGCCTTGCAAATGATGCAACCTCCTGAAATTCAGATTCCGTGGTATAGCTTGCCCTCCAAAATCCTAAGGGGAAAAGGCATTATATGGGTGAAATGATTTTTAAAAGGGAAGAATGGTAGGTTTTGGTATCTGAGGAACTTGGTGTGTTACACTTGGACTGTACAACCACTGCAGAGTCACCCCATCTTTCTGCAAACTACATACACTGGGTCAGCTGGAAAATGAAAGAAGAGGAAGACTCTTCCCTGGCCTTTGTTGCGAGGTGCAGAGCAGCCTCCCATCCCTGCTTTGCACACATGACGCAGCCCCGAGGACGCTGCCAAGGGACATTCCTGACATAGCTGACCAAGAGCAGCCCGTGGACAGGAAAGGCTCAATGAGCCAGGCTCAAACAACAAAGGTTTCATATTGAGCTGTCTCACATAATTTTTAATATGCTGCTAAATAAATAAGAAAATAACGGAATAGAAGACATTTTCTAAGATAATATTTTGAGGGAAAACTGGAAAGGGAACTCAGAGGAAATAGGTTTTAAATTGAAATGTTGAACTGTAGCCCAGAAATGACAAGAAAATTAAATCTCTTTTTTTCCTGAACCCCAATAAAAAAGTCTTAAACACTCTCGGTAGACCACAGTTTTGAAATAAATGAAATTATGTTATTGTCATGCATGATTATCCAACATTTAGAAGGTATCTGCAAGATTTTCCTGAGAGTTATACCTCCATCCCAGAACCTAGCAGGAAACCACAATCACTTCTGTACCTTACGTGGAGGACTTTGAAATGAAAGTGCCTCAAAATCAAATATAAGCAGCTTTCAACATATGCATTTAATCTTCCTAGGTTAAGAAACACCCTGTGGCCACCACACTAAAGAACTGAAAACGTAAATTGAAGAAATTATATCCATATGATTAAGTAAGAGTCTTAAAGAGAAACATGTTGTTAAGTACTTCATTCAGAATAAAATGAAATGCAGTAAAATAGAAGCTATTTGGAATAAATCACTGACGCACATGCTTTCTATGCAAAATGGCAGCGTTCGGCTCAGGGTGGACATCTGGAGCAAATTAGCATTATGTTGAGAATAATATAAAATTAAAACATTTAGTTTCAGCTTCTAAAATTAAATATAAAATCAGAGACCAATGTTGTGTTGGACAGCTCGCCTCATGACTCTGATAGCAAGAGTTTATTTTGTTTTTCAAGTTGTTTATGCCTCCTATCACTGTTCCTGGAGCCCTGATACCATCTCTGCAGAAAGCACCGGGCACAAGAATTGTCTTGAAATGTTCTGCTGAGTCCTGTGCTTGGGGTTCAGCCTGAGGAGCCTGAGCCCAAGCGTGGGCCAGAGCAGATTGGGCAAAGCGACCAGAAATGACACAAAAATACAGGCAGAACTCAGACCACACCCCAACCAAACCTCCCAGGGCCAGAACGTTTCACTTGGACATTTGCAGGCTGAATCTACACCCTCTGGCTCTGGAGAGCACCCAGGGGTGCTGAGCTGAAGGTGCTGGGTGACCTCAAGCCCTTGAGCAGCCCCTCTTAAAACATGCTGGGCTTCTCCTGGCTGCTGGAGCTGCTCCATTCATGAGAGGGCTGGGCTGGGGTGAGGGAGAGAAGCCTCTGCTCCTGCTGGGACCTGCCCTATTTGTTTCAGGGACAGAGCCTATGCAGGAGGCTACTGCAAACTTATTTCCAAGCCCAGAAAAGCTTCTGTCCCCACTCCTGTACCTTCCACGTGCAAACTCCAAGCATTTAAGACAACTGAGCATTTGTAGCACTTTTTCTCTCGCTTCCTAGAGAGATTAACTGGGATAAAGGAGGTGTATAGGGCTGTTACTGCATCCACAACTGGGTGCTGTGTCACTTGAGAGAAAAGCCTTGGACTTGCTACCCCTGAATACCCACCCTGACCCCTCTGGTTCTGAAGCAGGACAAAGGAATTCTTCTGCTTCCTTGGGGTGCCAGGCTTGGCACTTGTCACGACCACAAATGTCAGAGGAACAACTGGAGAGAATGCCAGACATGAAATGATCTTCAGGTAATTTGCTAAAGCACCTTTAGGCTTTGAAATATTGTCCTAGATGCTCGAAAAGAAAATAATGTCAAACAAGCAACCAGAATATACTTTATATAGCCTAAAAATGAGCTCTTTATAGTATAGCTTATCTCCATTCTGATATACTTGGGAACATGCCAACCTTGCCACCTGTTCCTGGACTTCCTTTAAGGTAGCCCTGCCTTTCAACATGAAACCTAAATTGGATGTGCAGGGACTTGCTCCTACACTTTGCAGTGTAAACACCTGCACATATGTTTTAAATAGTCTCACACCTCTATATGTAAAATTTCAGACACCTGTGAATTGGCTTTAAATAGGCCCACTGGGTTTTGTGGATGGAGAACAACTTCCAGGTGCAGTTGGGGAAGGTTATTTCAAGGGCACAGGCAATGTACAGCCTCCAGTCTGAGTACCTACAGTGCTGCACTTCCAAACTCAGAGCAAGACCTTAAACACGGGTCCCCTCTGTCACTCATTAATCACCTACAAAATGAGGGAATGAGTGCATTTGTGTCTCTCTGGCTTGTGTGGGGCCCTAATTCATTGGTCTTTAATTCTCTAAAGCACCTTGAGATCTTTGCACTGAGTGAGCACTCCACAGGTAAGAACAGTCCCAGCAGCTGCACAGGGAAGGCTCACTTTTGTGGGTCTTAGACCACACTGCTTTGTGATTCTTTCCTTTCATGACTCTACTTTTAAACACCAAAAAGATTCTGTTGCTTTTACTCCAATTCTACCTTCACATGAGAACACCACTTCTTATTTTTTATCCCAAAATTTTGGCCTGATTTGACCCACCGTTTACTTATACAGAATTCTGTTTAACACTTCCACCACATTTTTTCAAATTATACTCTTTGTGAATAAAGGCTGGGAGTTCTGAATTCATCCACTGTGTATCTTTTAAAATCCCTACCTTTCCTCATCCATTTCTTCTCTAGTCACCTTGTAACTGGCAAAAAAAGAGTTGGTTTATTTTTCTGTGCAAGAGATGAGCTCTGCAGCAAATTTGCTTTGATTTCATGGTAGTCTACGTGACCACAATGAATTCTTTGAAAAGGAGAATGAACTTTTTCATTTAATGAATGAGTAGAACTTTCCCAAAAGCTACCATCACTTTTTTTAAAAGCCGTGTCCTTTTCTCCTTCCCCAGAAGAATGTCCAAAACAACCTCAACTTTCCATTGCAAACAAACACGTACTTTAATGACAGTGAGGAAACGTTTGTTGGGAGGAACAGTACCTTCTATTAGACCAGCTAATGTAGTTGAACAGACAGAGCACAAAAGCCTTTCTTTGGAGATGATCTTTAAGGTCCCTTCCAACCCAAACCATTCTATGCTTCTGTGATTCTGTGTAAAATTCTCTCCAGACTGACCACAAGGAATTGTAGCCAGAGTAAAGAAATGACAGAATTTAAACACTGCTCTAATGGGCACGGGGGGCTTTATGGCATGAACAAAGAGTGGGCTGAGCTCCCCTTTGCCTCTCAGAACAGGCCATTCATCCAGACTCAGGCCACCACAACTTCCAGCTGTGGAGCAGGTGGTGCCCAGTGTCCCCAGTGGACACTACCTGGTGGCACAGGCATGCCATGGAGCCAAGGAGATGGCAGGTGACAGCCATCCTCGGGGTGGAATGGGAATGCCTTGCTTCGGACAGAGCAGAAAATGTAAAACAGCCTCTACCTGGCACCGCTCCACTTCCTTTTTCACTTTCTACCCTTGGGACAAAAGAGTTCAGTGCATCCCTCCTACTCCCCTTCCACTCAGTGCAGTCCTGGAAATCCCAGGCCCTGCAGGAATGGAGAGATGCAGCCATTCTTTCTGTCCAAATCATCCTGGATCAGGTGTTCAAAACCCCTTTTTTAGCTATGTGACCCAGGCTTATCTGCCAATAGAACACAGCCAGAGTGATCGGCTTCTGAAATTCAGAATGGCTCATCAGGACTGGAATGCCTCCTCTTCAGCAGGAGCCAGGACCTGTATAAAGCCAAATAATCCACTCCATCAATCTCCTGACATTTTCCCACCAAGCCAGGCAGGTAAAGGAGCTCAGTCTGGTGGAGGAAATGAGGCTTGGAAGAACAAAGAAGAGAATTAGGGGCTCTGGGAGGATAAAACCAACACCTGATTGGGTTGGAGGGCAGGGAAAGACAGGGAGGCAGGGAGATTTCAGGGAAGCAAATGGAGCAGTTCAGTTCTCAACAGGGTCAATTGCAATCACCGTCTTGCTTTTGCTGTGGGGTCACCCAGAAGAACAGAGCAGCATAGAAAAGCAAGACAAAGGAAGCAGAACAAATGCTGAGCAACCCGTGTGGCAGACTGTGCCCATTAAACAGAGAAGAGTTTAAAATTAGAACCCAGGATGGTGACAAAAGAAGTTACAAAGAGGGTAAAGAACACTCCTCCTGCTTCTGAATCCTGGGTACAATGAATAACATGATACTGATTTTGACATGTGAACCCAGTTCTGCTTAAGACCAGCCAAGTCCATGCACCTAAAACACCCCACGTCAGGCAGCACAAAACACACCCCATTTTTCTGTTATTTTGTTTGGTTCTCCATTGACATTCCCCACCATAACTAACACATGATTTTCCCTCAAAACTTACCATGACAAAATCACAGCTCTTAAACTTAAAGAGTACAGCCCGCAGGCTCTGAGTTAAAGCATGCCCTGGCACAGCAACAACCGTGGAGGACATACCCAGCCACAAAGGATTACGCCAGCAGACTGCCGCAGACACATTTGTGCACTCACCAGTAACAGTCACACACAGCAATCTCTGGCAAACAATGCCAGTGACAACAGGAAGTGACCCTCCACCAGGGCACAGAAAAGATTTGGCCAACAGAGGAGACCCTCTATGAGCAGTGGGTAGAATCATCTTCTCCCCTAGGCTGGCTGTCCCTGCACAGCAGCTGAATCCACACACTGCAAGGCCACTGAATCACGTCAGTGGGTTCAGGCCTTAATTAAGCTTGTAAACATTTCTTAAAGTCCTTTCTCTCTGCATCAGTATCAGTTTTCTCAGCATATAAACCCTTCTTGGCATAGGGCAGAAAAAAGGAAGGGTAGAGTATATTCCTGTAGTCACAGCAGCATCTCTGAGGAGTATTTTGTGTATCTCAGTTGCCTCAGAGACACTGTGCCAACCTGGCGGGCCAGTCCTGACCTCACTGTGCCCTCAAACTGAACCACAAAAATGCACTTGGGCATTACAGGCTCTCCATCTGGCCTGCTATGGCACTGCCCTGCCCTCTGCTCTCTTCACAGCATCACTGCATCAGTCTGGACCATCCTTGCAGTTTGGAGCCACCTTTCTTTCCTGCAAGGTACTCAATGGCATGGGCCCACAGCGTGTACAAAATACCAGAGTGCACAGGCAAGTCTTTGGTAGAGAGGTTCACTCCTGCACAGAATAAGAATAATCGCAAAAAGCTCCAGGGGAAATGAGAACTTTCCTCGGAGTGATGATGGAACAGCCCAGGGAATGTGCTGTCAGGTTTAATAGCAGGAAGAAATATTTTGCTTTTACCAAAAGTATGATTATTGGGTCCAGGTTGTTCTGGAAAGTCAAGTGTTTGGTTTTGTTTTGGTTTTTTTTAGCAAAACAAGTTTTGCAAATCCATTCTTGTTCTAACAGTCAAGTTTCTCAGCTCTCCCATCTCCAAGACAGAAATGAATTGAGTGCTATATCACAGGTCTGGCCTTTTCCCTTCAGTCTGTAAAACCAGCGAAGAACAGCCCAGCACGTAAAAAATGCAAAGTCCACTGGTCCACACACAAGGTACACAAAGCCAGACTCTCACCAATTCTCCTGGGATTTTCTGCCTTTCTCCCCTTAAGCTGTGATGTTGGAATAGAAGTAAGAAGTTGACACAGCTGTCCCAGACACAAACCCACTGGCACTTCATCTGGTATCTTAAAGTGACAACAAACCAACAAACCCCAAACATTTTAATGCCAAAACCAACAATCTAGCTCCAAATGCATGCTAACATTGATGGCAGGATGGGAGATCTGGAGGCAGGGACCACAGCAAATAAAACCTTGATTTCTTTGGACTGCTTTTAATGCCAGCTGAGAAATTGTGAAAAATTGATGAACTCTAGGCACAGCGTGATGCTGCCCAAATTTCAGGCCCTTTCAGAGCTGGGTAGGAGATCTAGGATGTAAATGGCAATATAATAATGGTGAGGATAAACAGGATAAAAACATGTAGTTCTGCAAAGAAAAGCAAAGCCATTATGACCCACTTTTTACTGTTGGCCACTGTTCAATAGCTGGCAATTGAGCCACAAAGGAGCCCATTGCCATGGATCTGTGATGTGTCAGGAACAGTTCTCAGCTGAAACACACAGTTTGTTACTGTTATTCTTTGATCTGCTCTTGTGTATGGTACTTTGTACTCTGATTGTGTGCACAGGAATCCTAACTGGAAAAGTATGTGCTCTTACAACACTCGGTGATGTAGTGCACTGGTTTGTTCTTAATATTAACGGGGTTTTTATTTTTCTTTAATCCTTCAAATTGACACTTCCAGCATATATATGTGATATATATTTCGTTTGGTATGAACCTTCCTCCCTGCAAAAAACCTCTAAACAATTTGAAAAAAATCCCTTTGGAATTTAGACAAAAATTTGGGCAATGATTTTATAACTATTAAAAATAATCAGATTTTTTTTAAATGTCCTTATTATGGTTCCGCTTTACCACCACAAGTTCATTCGAGAATGAAAACTGAACTGGTTGTAGAGAGTACAAGCAATTCTTCAATCAAGTCCTCTTCCAGATTAAACTAAAACCACACCACACTTGTTTTCTAGTAGCTTTAAGTGCTCTTAAGAAAATCGAAGGTTTTCTTTTTTGAAACGAAAAAATATCTTCTTGTTCATGTTTTCCAAATTATCTTTGTGGACCCAAAACCTCAAAACCAAAACTCTTGTTTTGTTTTGCTTTTAGTGAAAATGTAGATTCTGGCAATCCTGTCTGTGCCAAAGAATCTGGGAGCTGGCACAGGAATTTAGCTTCTTGTATGGATACCTCTTAAGTGCCTGTCTCTGGTTTACTTATCTCACTTCCCTCTGACCTAGCAATTCCTATTTCAACACATGTATTTAATGGATTTATGTGTAAAAGAAAGAAAGAGAGAGGTACATATTTTTGAATCCAGCCCAGTATGAAGCAATCATTTTCAATTAGCATGTCCTTAGAAGAATACAATAAGCCAGTGTTTTTCATTTCCAATTTGTTTTGTTCCGTGCAGAAGGAATTAAGCAGATAAAGGACATACAAAAGACTGGTCCCAGATGCAGCTGTAAAACAAGATTTATCAATTAGTATGTCAGAACTATCAGGCTGGCCACCATTTCTAGGGCTTCAGAACCATGTCTTTTAGTTGTCTCAAGTTTTCTGCTTTTAATTAAATATTGAACATCAGCCTGGTTACTTAAGTAGCATCAAAATAACATTTAGTGGACAAAGTAATTTATGCTGACCATCACAATTAGAGGAAAAAGAAGTTGTACTAAATAAAGGTCGCCTCCTTCCTTTCACTTCTAGAGGAGGAACTTCGGAGCACTAAGTACACACTGTGGTATGTTTTCAAAGAATGCTGTTCTTACTTAATTAGCAAAGCCACCCTCCCACTGCCCTCTCTGCCATGTGCCCCAACAGTGGAAGTCACACTCAGCTCAGGTGCTGAAAGTACAGTTTTCTCTTAGAGCAAATGTAACTTGGATGAGCTGCACTGAAAGAAAGTCAACTCTATTTGTCACATATACAAAGTATGACCAAAATCCACTGCAGTGTGTTCAGCAGGTATCATCCAACCTCAGCTCAGAGCCCCGTGGCACAAAGCAGGCCCTTTGGTACCACCACTGACTTAAGGAATTCCTGCCACTGTTTTTTACCCTTTTTTGCTCATGCTTCCATTGTTTTGCATGCTTTCAGTTCATCCACAAATGCAGAACCACACTGTGAACCAGACCAGTGACTTCACCGGAGCCCAGATCTGAGAACATCAATTTTACTCAGGATCTGTTCAGTTCTAACTGTGGATTCCATGTGACAAGCAAGGGACAGTAACATTCAAACATTCAAACCCTGGTGTGTGAGCCATGTTTGCTGCTGAAAGCCCACACACTGGGGAAGTGTGTTTGGAGCAGCAATGGACTAGCCCAGCCAAGGCTGCAGGGTGCTAATCGACAGCGTAGGAAATCACTTCCCGATCTCTGAAGTAAATGCCAATTATACAGTAAGACTGCAGCCTGCTTAATGCTTCTCTCCTTGCTTAGCTCTGTATGATCTCTCTCTTCCTACCCTACAAGTCTCCACACCCTGCAAACTGTTCCACAGCCTGACCTGTGCCTTGGTGAATCTCAGACTTGCTGAAGTAAAAGACTCAATACAAACATAAAGTGATTATTACTATTACGATTTCCATTCATTTTAAAAAGCTGACGTTTTCACAGGTACACAGACATTAAGCTTTTCCTCCTCTAGTAGGTGCAGATGAGAAACGACTGCTAAATTTTAGAAAAATATGTGCTGATCATGTTTATCATTCCATACAGTAAGACAGAGGGAGAGAGGGCATCTGATTATCCTGACACAAATCTCTGCAGATAAACAGTGTGGCCCTCGTATTTGTTGACAAAGTCTTGTGGTGCTTTCTTCTCAGCATCACCTAAAGAGCAAAGCCAAGAGGAAAAAACACATGAAGAGGGTGTGCTCAGCAAAGCCAAGCCATCCTGTCTCTGCCCTCTCCAGGCAATGGCACTCAGCACCGACGCAGAATGTGCCTTTCTGTTGGAGCAAATATCAATCAGATGAGCTGCAATGAACTAAGACCACCTGCACTTGCCAGGTATGCAGAGGCTGAGGTTTGCCCATGAAAACAAACCCCAGAACTTCACCCTAATTCCTCAAACCTGTGCCTACACTGACCAGGCTGTTATAAGTAGCTGGTTTGTATCCGCAGGGTAACATCCACACATTGCCCACCTGCTGTCCATCTCAGTCTGAAGAGGCCAGGACATCCCTGCTCCCACTGAAAGGAGGACTGAAAGAAAGCAAGCCCTGTGCACACCTGCAGCTGCCAGCACCTTCTTTCCCCAGCTGCACTGGGTGGGGGGATGAGAGGCTGGCCAAGGTAACTTCTGACATGTCCCCTGACTGTGGGAATGGACCTTCTCAGCTTGTCAGCAATGCTGAAGGCAGAGAGAAGACAGACAGACAATGCCCAGTGGCTTTTGCCAGCTCCTGTGGGACAGCTGAGGCTCTGCTGGAGTCGGTGCAAGCTGTGTGTCTTCTCAGTCCATTTACATTAACTCCTTCTTCCACAGCTCCCAGAAGGTTGTGCTTACCTGAACTGGATATTCCAGAAGAGAACAGACAGCTTGTCAGTTGGTAACTGCAGCTCCAGGTTAACTGAGCTTTGTGCTGGCAAGTTTCTAATTTTGTTCTGCTAATAAAACAACAGGAGGGTGGTGTTCAACAGCTGAGAGTCACATGTGGATCTGCAGTGAAGTTCTCCTGTGGCTACACAGAGATCAGAACTGCCAAGTAACTTCACATCCCTGTCCTCTCCTGTGTTACCTTAAAACAGTGAACTAAGGATGGATAATCAGCACCAGAATTCCTCATGTCTGAAATCTCAAAGGTGTAAGTTTAGCCACTGGGCAATCTCAACTCTGTGTAAGCAGAACTTTGTGCCATTTAATTTCTTTGATTTTAAACCAATAATTTCTCATCGCTGTCATTCACTCTACACTCCCTCAACCCCTGGGCAATGACAGCCCCAGCCACACAATGCCCATTCTGTCTTACTTCTCTGCTTTTCTCTGCCTCTCCAGTGCTGCCTGACCCTCCCTCTTCAGGCAGATCCCTACCAAAGAGACCAGAGGAGTTGGGAGACTGGCACAGGAATGGGGCACACTGTGGTGTGGTTTTTCATTTCACCCCCCATGGTGCTGAGCTGTACCAAGTTCCATGTTCTTTCTCCCCAGCCCACCAGAGCCAAGGGTTCAGTCCATATAATCCCCCTGCAGTAGCAGTCCCTGAGTGGAAGGATCATTCCCCAACACATCTGCAGAGATGACTCCATCTGTACTTTATCACCTTTCAAGAAGAGCCCCTCTCATGTTTGCTGTGCAGATCAGGATGGGGGATCCCTGCACACACACAATCTGCAGAGAGAATCTGAGCCCAGGCAGCAGAGGACAGTTGCAGGGGATGCCAGAAGACTGTCAGGGCTCTGCCAAGAGAAACAGATATGGCAGCAGAGTAATTTGTCCACTTGATTTGCTTAAGTACTGTGACCACACACAGTCTGAAAGTTCCTCCGCTTGGTGTTTTTGGTCCACACCTACACAGCCAAACTTTTTGTATAAGAAAGTATTCAAAGTTGTATCCCCAAGATGGCAACAGGAGTCCTGAATTACCCTGAAATCTCAGAAGGGTGAGATCAGTCAGGGTGGGAGGCACAAGAAGTACTATTTTAAGCTTCATGAGACTGCAAATACCCTGTGATAGCAAAAGCACCTTTTGGATTGAAAGATTTGTTTTTCTGGGTGCAGGGAGGTAGAGTTAGACCTGAAACCTTGCTACAGTGCTTCAGTTTTGTGACATTCCACACAAAAAATTCTAGTCTAAAACAAAATTTACCTAGCAAGCCTGAGCCCAGCACCTCCACGACAACAGGTAAAGATACAACCCCCTTTTCAACAGGTCCAGTGAAACATCCAGGAGGTCCCAGCAGTTGAATTCATAAAATGCCAATTTCCCCTTCTCTCATCTTACCACAGTATGGGTGCAAGATATTACAGAAGCATTTTAATGTTTTCAGAAGTGTACTTTGTCAATAAAGATACTGCTTCATGTTGGCTTATATACTGAAAAACAAATTAACCAGCTCAGAACCCTTTGGCTTGCTTGGATACAAAAGCTGTGCTCAGAAAGGGCAGGAAAGTTTTCTGCATGTGAAATGTAACTTCTCAGGGCCAAGTCCTCAAATATGATCAAGGATCATCTGCAAACCTGGACACATACTGAGCCTATTTCTACTGATTAGAACTAAGTAAAGTTGGTTAAAAAACGTGAACAGGTTTACCCAAAACAAACATGGGTATTTTATGTGGTACTTCCACTGTAAAATTGGAATTCAGAAGCTCAGTGCATGTAATTCCAACCTGCAGACTTACACACAGACAGGAGTGTGGGATGGAGCTTGTACTGAGTTCAATTTCTGAGTGATTTGCTTTGCAAATTTCAGCATTTCTTCCCTGGTATGTGGAAGGGTGGGTGAAGAGCTGTGAAAAGGGATGTCAGCCTGTGAGCAGGAGGGTGACAGAGTAGGGTGGGATGTTGGCAGGGGCTGGAGAATTGATCAGAATCAGTCTCTCAGTGCTCACATATACCCAAACACCACCATCATGACCTGCAAAGCCTGAATTCCTCACTGCAGCACTAGAGCTGAACAGAATAAACTTATATCCACAACTGGGATTTCAAATCAGAAGCTTTGATACAGCAGTGGCTTAAGCTGTACTTGCAAAATCACTTTCATTCCTATCTATATTCTCCAGAAGAGAAAGGCAGTACCTGAACATCCCACCCACGAGATCTCTGGTGTCTTTTGCAAGAGCAAATGTATTAAAGTGAATGGCCTGGCCCAAATCACAATTAGCCCTGCTATATAGGTCTGCATTAAGTGCTTTCCTTTAGCCTTCCCAATATCTGTGTTCCAGTTGTGCTTCTGTATCTAGGAAGCTGGAAAGCTGCACTGGGATTATCCAGGATGAAAGACACTATACACTGTAGGCACAGTTCCTCAATATGCACAGTAGCCACTATTTAAACATTAATTTCTTAACTACTTTTAATTCTTTGTAATACTCAAAGGCACCAGTAGATGTTTAAAGCTGTTTGGGGGCTGGAGAGTCTTAAAAGAGGGGAAAAAATTTTTCTGAAACAATTAGATTTCTATTTCACTCGACACTCTTTTGCAATCTGAAAACAGGCCTGTCAATAAACCAAATGCAGTTTCAATAAGAAAAGCAGTATGCTCTCAGGCTGGGACCCTGTGTGCCAAATTACAGCTTGCAGTAAATTTTTATGAGCAAGTTATAAACCCCTGAAAAATGGAGCTTACAGCAGAAAACACTGGAAGAGCCATCACTGCAACAGCCCCAACACAGGCTGCTTGCTCTTGCAGGGATTAGCATTTTCAGAGCAAGGCTCTGTGAAGAAAAGTGGAGGTTCAGAAGTGAAAGCGAATTTTAGAAAGAAGAAAATCGTATCAGAGAATAATCAAATACCAGTTTAAGTGTTCATTATGCGGTTCAATTGGTCATTCCACAAACTTGTCAATATAAAAGCTACAGTGGGAATACACTAACTTTGCCCAACAGGATTTTCACCTGAGCTGAATGGAGAACCTTGTCATCATGGATTTTCTCTGAAACCAGGAACGGGCTCCTAGTCACAGATCAAAATAAGGCAATTACTCCATTGAGGATAATCCCTAATTACATGGCATGTCTGAAAACACACCTCTGAGCTGATCAAAATCAAAGATGGGCACAAGGGCAACAACACAGGCTGATGAGGAGAAAATGTACAGGTTTAAAGGCAGCTGGAACTGCTGATCTGATTCACAAGTACAGTGAGGGTTTTAGTGTCTGGAGTGGTGTGCTTTTTCTTTCCCATCTCTGATTTAAAATTACCTTTTCCTGAATCTGAAAATGTTTATACATTTTAGATTTTTCTACATGTTTGTAAAAGAATTCCCACAAACTTTTAGGTATTTTGTTCTGTTCTCCTTTCCCATTTTCCTCTTCCATATTTATCTCCTTATGATCTGTCCCTTCTCCTTTTTTCACTACCGATAAGGGACTAAGGGGAGACAAAGTGAAAAAAGCTGTATTTTGTATTGGGCAATAAGGGCATGTTTTGGACAGGAAATGCTGATGTTTTTCATGAAGCATAACTTGACTCTACTATCACCAACTCCATTCTGGGACCTCCTTTTTACAGAACAGAGATTTCTGGAACAGTGCCTTGTTCTCATCAGGTTCAGCAGTATGTTGGGAACACCTTCCTCAACCCTTTCTTTCCTGTTACGTTACCACAATGAGCTGGTTTTATTCCCTCATATAGCAAGGAGTATTTAGCTTAAGTGAAAACCAAACACAATTAATGGATTAATAACAACTGCTGTGACTGTACTTGGGAACCTGTTTGTCATGAAGAACTCCCTCTTCCCAGCCTGCTGTGGTCTCTGTCCCAACACACACAGTGACAGTCGTGCAGCCTGCGAGAGCCCTCCTCCTTTTCTCATTGTCTCACAGCATCCTCCATGATTTAATTACAGATTTTGGCTCTGCTTTGATTTCAGTTTATACTAATGGCATGTGATTGACAGTAACTTAAGAAAAATCACAAACTTATGTTAAATTACTAGATTATTTATGTATTTTCTGCTGTACTGGTAACAATGACTTCAGTGAAACATATGGAACAAATAACAAGATATTTAGAAATCAGGAGTTTATAAGAAACTGGAAACAATTTGATATAAACCATTTAAAAACTATATTGTGCTTCGTTAAAAAAGATATATATTTACCTAGTCTGTCTGGTATTACAGGAAACAAATAAGAGAGAGGTACTTGCAACTGTAATTGAAGTGACAACATATTTCATGGTAGCTGGAGATTTCAACTATCTCTAAAGACTGGATTCACTTTAAAACTACACAGTCTACCCACATCACTGTCCAGCTTCAAAACACACCTAACATTGAGGAGAGTTGGCAGTACGTTCCCCAGGCCAGGAAAGCACTTTACAGTATTACAGCACAGTTGATTTCGATTACCCTGTGTTAACTGTCCCCCTTCAGGCACAGCTGCACAGCCCCAGGCCATCACTCCTCTGGGGAGCCAGGGAATAAGGAGCTTCCACAGGAATATGAAGCTTCCATAGGAATAGGGAGCTCCCACAGGAATATGGAGCTTCCACAGGAATAGGGAGCTCCCACGTGCCTGATCAGCCTGGCCCAGGTTAGTGCTCGCAGTGCTGGTGCAGGGAGGATGGGACATGTCCCTGCTTCTCACCCTTCCTGGTGATTTCACATTTGCTGTACCAGCACTGAGCTCCCCACAATGGTGAGACTGTCCACAAAACAATCAGCTCAATCTCCTCAACAATGTCCTGTCCCCCGGGTCCCAAAAGCAAAGAGATCACCAAGCACATGCTAATAACAACCGTGGTAGAAAGCCAAAGGCAATTAAAGAGAGCCCTGAAGTGGTGTGGCAGAGGACTGATTAACACACTGCCGGGCACCAATTAAGGTGAAGTAATAATATGTTGGCAAGTCACATAATTAATAAATAGCTTGTTATAAATACAGAGTATTAAAAAGCAGTTTATATGCACTGTCATTTTTAATCACCAGATTTATGGACAATTATGAATAACGATGCCTCACAACACTATGAAGTAACAATAGAGCTGTGGAGGCAAAGCAAATGCAGCCCATCATTGCTCCTGCCCACTAGAGATGTCCATAGCTCTGCAAACTGGATTTGCTGAAGTGCCATCTTCATTGCAATCCCACTGCAAAACACACCTAACAGGTTTTCCACACCAGAGCAGTTTCAGTGTCACTTAAAACCTCATTAGCATAGCTGGTCTAGAATTAGTGACTGTAATTCTCTGGACCCTTGGCCAATCAGTAGGTAAATCCCCTCCACTTTTATTCTTAAATCTGACTAACAGTTCTTCTTCTAGGAAGGCTGGAAGGAATAGTAATGACAAAAGGGCTTCTCACTATGTATTCTTATAAGAAGACAAATCTTGCTCCTGGGTAGCTGGTAAGAAATATTTGATATGGCTCCACAAATTATTTGATAATACAGAAAAAGTAAATTGCAAAAGAACAGCCTTGCAGAGGGGCTGCAATGCACAGCTCGAGATCCAAACCTGCATTTGTGCTTTAAGCTCCCAACACGATTCCCAGCACCACCTGTACCCCAGTGGTGTGTGCTGGCACTGGGACCAGCCATGGGAAGGTACTACAGGCTGTGTGTCGAGTCTGACCAGAAATAAACCCAGTGTTTATGACATGGGCCTAATTTCTGGCTCTGGGAACACAAGGTACATTCCACCCTAATTGTTCCCAATTGCCGTGACCTAACGTGTAAATATTTGCAATGCACGGATATGGAAGTGCTTCCATACTGTTCCTACAGTCCCATCCCCAGTTGTAGGAGCCTTTGCTGCTTTTCCACACACAGGACACGGAGCATGGCTCCTCAGCTGACCTAAATCCTTGGAAGTGAGGGCCTGCCTTGTGTTGCTGAGGTTTCCCACAGAAAATTGAATGGGAACCAGTGTGGTTCTGATGCCCCAAGTTGCACAGACCATCTTCCCATAAATCTTTTATTCATTTGTCATTGTTTTCCACAGCTGTTGGACATCTATCATGGTGCAGCCTGCACCCCCACCTACCCCAAATCTGCCTTTGTCCTGTCCTGACTGCTCCCCTGGAACTTAATATTCTGCCTCTCTTCCACCCTGCTTGCACTGTTCTGATTCCAGGATACTGGAGACCTTACTTTGGCACAATGAGGCCAGCTGACAGTAGAGCAGACATGACCCCCAATGTGTTCTTCCCAAATTGGCCCCTTTTGGTAGAGCCAAACCTGCAGAGAGAGTCAGAGACAAATTCCAGGGTGGTCAGGGAGGGGGCTGAGCAGTGGGTGGCACTGGGAACAACCAAGGCTTTGGCAGCCAATTCCAGAAACTTCACAGGACAGTTCTGGAGTCAGCCATCCCAGGGCCTAAAACCCAGACAAATGTTAAGGCTCCCCTGAAATGCTGCAATCACGTTTTCCACGTCCATCAGCCCTACACCTCGGGAGGGTGTGCCGGGCCAGTCTGGCAGCAGGAATCCCTGTCTGCACAGGTTGGATTTACTGACTGCACCGACTGCCATCAGCCACCAAGCCCTCCTGAAGCTGGAAGCATTCTCAGCCTCCTCCACTTGGACCAGTAAATCGGAGCAGCTGAGACACTGTATGCAGGCACTCTGCTGTAACTCACTACCAACTCCCCTGAGGCATCTGGGGCCATAATTTATACAGCTCTGAGTGCTTTTATATTATATAGAACTGAGAGCTCGAATCAAAACCAAACTAAATGAAACAAAGCAAATGCAGACAATGAATAGCCTGAGTAATGAAAATAGCCTTGAAACTTGAAGAACCCAAACTGTCCCCCTAAATGAGTCACACTAAAGAAGATGCCTCATTTATTAAGTTAGAAGAATGGTAAAAATAAGGACAGACAAAAAGAAAGAGCAAATTCTCAGGAGATTCATAGGTTACACAGTTTTTCTTTTAATTCTAATCTCTTAATCCATATTACACTACAAAGCCATGCAGCTGCCCTAAGGCAGGGCCTTTCTCTCTAGTGCTGACAGGGCAGGCTGTTCCTCCTTCCTTTCTTTGGGGATAGGGAAGGTACCACATGGGGCTTTGCCACCACCTAACGATCCATTTCTTCTTTTCCATCCCCCAGGAGTGAAAACCTCTTGCCCAAGACCTGACACAGAGCATGTCCCACACCAGGCCCTGCTAAGTGGCTGGGGAAGAGGAGGGTGAGACAGGACAGGTCACAGTGTAACAGGATGACTGACAACAGCCCGAGTCATCCTCACTGAATCCTCTCCTTCTCCACTCTCATCATACAGAGCTCACAAGGCTATTGGTAAAGTTGAAATAATTTTTAATCAGCAGTAATAGCAAACAGGAGTTAGTCTAATGCAAAATTAGACACATGCAGTCATACTTCTCCCAGAGAATACAATGCACACAGTCTCCTCTTAGTCTTTATCCATGCCATTTCCCCCAGCATTTTTCTGCAAGTTGAATGGAAGTTTCCTTCTGGGACTAGCAGTCCTCAGCAAACTCTGAGTAATAAATAATAATAATAAATAAACTGCAAAAGCCCTGGAGCAGCCTGCTTAGTCATCTCATTAAGTGTTACCAACACTTTCACAGTGTTGGACAGGCCTTAGTCACTGCCCCATTCCTGTAAAAGACATGGTTTTCTCATCAATAACGCTCTGAAAAGGGCCAGAATGTCATGGCTGGAAAGGAATTGCTCCTCTCTGCCCTCTCCCACCAGCTGGACAGTAACTAAAGGTTGTTCTGCACTTTGGAAGCCTGTTCTCTTACTGCTGATTTCAACTGTATAGCAATATTTAATCATTTCTGATTATCAGTCTGCTCTCACACCAGCAAAAATAGCTCTGTTTTTGGCTACAAGGAAAGAGAGAGGAAGATGTTGGATATGAGCTGGTGAGGCACTGCAATTCATTTTTATACCAATTTGCCTACAAAATGAGCAAAAGCTTTTCTCATTTTATACAAAACAAAGGGTATATCATAATGACAAGGTAAAAAAGCAAGCAAATGGTAACCCTGAAGGGTTTAAATCTCCAGGTGCTTTGAAGAGAAGTTTCTAAACTGTTTCTTGAATTTTAGAGATTGGGTCACACAATCATACTGTATCTGACCAGAAATGTTGATCAGAATGACCAGGAACAGCCTATCACAATGGTAGTAAGTACATAAATATTATTTGACATACTTTTTCAATAACCTTATACGTGCTTTTTAACAAGCCTCCGTAACACAGAGAACATATGAGCCCTGCTAGTATATACTGTACAGCAAGGTAGTTAAGAATATATTGCATTTATAAACTATGCACAACTTTATGAGTCTCTAGCCATAATTTCATCATAGCACAGTAATTGGAAAGTCTGCATAATTCTGGAAGGATATGTGTTTTAGTTAAAAGAACACTATTATTGCTAATTGGATACCAAGCTTACATTGTAAATCAGAGCAAAGTATGGGCTCCTAATTACAAACTTTTTTGAAACAAGCACTGTATGTCTTTACATTATTTTTGGCTAACAAGTGACTTAAATAATCTCAGTGTTACAAAGTCCATAAATCTTTTCTTTAGCTACGGCTGATGAAATGTTACAGGATAAGAATGTGTGTTCCCAAGGTAAATATCTGGCTTGGCGGCCTCATCTCCTCAGTGAATCAAGGTAAAGAGGTATGTAAGTGACTGGCACTGGCACAGCCCCAAGCAAAAAGGTAAGAAGTAGAAAGCTGGTATTAAGTTGTGTAGCATGTTGCAGCTTAACACATTTTAAACAGGCTGGGATCACTCTTTGGCATCTGGAGCTAAAAACTTACAGCCGTGTTCTTATGTGGAATGAACTTGTGTATTAAGAGTTTTACAACACCAGCAACAAGCTTTTATGAAGTTGTTAAGGTCCTGAATCCAGAGCTGTTATGCAAGGCTATTTTTAAAATTACTTTTCCCCAACAGCTTTTCCCCCACATGCCTCGATCCGCTCTCACCACACCTGCAGCAGACGGCACTGACCGCTGAGCAGCAAGTGGGTGACAAACGCCAGCAGAAATCCACAGTGGACATGATGCTCCAGGAACTCCTCTGGGCTGATGGGAAGTGCCCAAAGCCTCAGCTTCCTGTGAGAATCCCTGGGAGCAGAGAACACTGAACCCTGAAGAGAAGTTACGATCCGCATGGGATCTGCCTGTGGAGCACGCAGGGGACAGGCCCTATAGCCTGGCCAGGGAACAGGGAAGGGGGGGGTCTCTATTTGGGTGAGGATGTAACACACTGGTTGTTCACCATGGCCTTAAAGATGTGCTGCTTTTAGCAGGGATGGGCAGAGTGAAAAGCCTTGTGCATTAAAAGGCAACTCAAAAAACGGGGCCTCTTGGAACATGTAATGTGGCCCAGGAAGATCAACAATTCCAACTCTGACATCTCTCATTGTCTCCCCACTGAAAAGAAAATTCATGGCTATTTTTAAAGCCTGTTGTGAAGACAATAATGTACTACAAATCTCTGGAAATAATTTTGATTTTTTCCTTTTGATTTTCTACCTGTTTATTAAAGAAAAATGTAGTGTAGACTTCTGCGTGGCGATGCTGCTCAAATGTCAGCCTGCACAGCATCAAGACAGAGGCCATGTGTTCCAGATTTAAAAGCTGTATTCACTTTGTGATGCACCATTCAGCAAGGACTCGCTGTCAGACAAGCCTTGTAATCTGTTCAGCATGTTCCCACCTCCTCCTCTTCTTCAGGGAATACTTGTGGTACATTTCACCAGGTTACCCAGTAATGCTGGTGTCTTTACAGCCAGCTGGAGCAGAAGATGCCTGCAATAGTCTTGGATAGTCTATGGGTCCCATCTAGGCTGAAAAAGTCCCCAAGCTCTTTGAGTTCAGCAGCACTACAGGATATATGTATTTAACCTTTTATCCTGGCCAGGTTATTAAAGTGAGTTCACTGAACTTGATTCCAGAAGAAAAAACAGAAGCAGCGTGCTCGCACTGTTACAGATGAATAAGTACGGCTAAGTCCTGTTTTATGACCACAGTAATTCCTTTTCCATAAATTCCTTAACCTCAAATCACAACTGTGAATGCCTCTGACAAACAAGACTTGTCTGCATGAGAGCAGAACGTTGCAGGCTCCACTTGGCTTGTGCCTATTTGTTAATGCAGAGTTATTTCCGTCACAAGTTCAACCACAACCTTCTCCATCCAGGGTTAACCCAGGCTCAGATTTGCAATGGAGATGACTCAAAATGTGTGACTGAAAACACAGGGCTGTGGGCACAGTGGCCATGGAAGATGGCTTGTAGCCTTCTTGCCACCACTGAGACAGCTTCATCCAAAACCTACATATCCATG
Organism: Campylorhamphus procurvoides; assembly: GCA_013396655.1. Classification (NCBI taxonomy): domain Eukaryota; kingdom Metazoa; phylum Chordata; class Aves; order Passeriformes; family Dendrocolaptidae; genus Campylorhamphus; species Campylorhamphus procurvoides. The sequence continues at coordinate 83,147 of WBMV01003767.1, read as the reverse complement.
ATGGTCAGAGATGAACAACAGACAAAAATCAAACCACACTGCCAGGCAGAGACTCCAGATGAGTTTCTCTGTGTTGATTTAACCCCCTCGTTTAGGCTCAAGCCTTTAATATCTAAAATCAGCCTTTCAGGACCCTCTGATAACTGAGGATAGCATGACAATACCTTCTCTCTCCCAGAACTAATGGCTTAAGTACTACAGTGTGGGAAAAGCACCTTTGTGGAGCTTTTCCTCCGTGTCAAGTTGGCAGATGCTTCCAGCTGACCAGCAGAACTGGGAATTCTTCTGGAACAGTAAACAAATCCTTTGAGACTAGAGTAAAATGTCAACTGGAAACTCTGTTAAAGGTTTGTACAGTAAGCCTTAGCCTGAATCATAAATGTGTGATTGTCAAAGAGGAGAAAAAAGGGACACAGTCAGATGTGGACGTGTAGAACAGACAAGAGGACGTGACTCATCGTCTTCTGGACAACCTTAGTTCTTAATCAGAGTCTCTACTAGAGAATTCACCAACTTCAAGAACACATTCCTGCGAAGGAACACAACATGTGCTCTTCATAACCTAGAGAAACTCAGGAGGGACCAGGCACACAGAAATGAGAAGCAAGTACAGGCTGTTCAAACCTCACTGGAAGGTGATCTGCAGCCTCCTCACATCAGGTGGGCAGCTGGAAATGAGACCCTCTCATCTCAGCAGCTGAGGGAAGATTTACTACACCTGGCAAGTAACCTTTCTGCACAGAGCAGAATCTGTTGTACCAAAACCAGGCTCAGACAGCCACAGGCTGCACCATCCAAACTTCACCTGCAATGAATTTTTTGAACTTTGCAGGTAACTGCATTTCGTGTTTTTATTTTTGTTCTGCCATTCTGAAAATCGTGTTTTTGTTTAACATTGCCTGAAGTGAATCATTAATTTCAACTGAAACGAAGCCAAATTCTTCACCTAAATCCTTATTTACACACTGTTAAAAGGAGTCTGGTTTTAAAGGTGCTGAGCACTTTACACCTCTGAAAAAAACCCAAGTGTTCTTCCTCAGACACCACTTCCCTCTGCAATCAAGCTGAAGCGTGTATTTCAAACAGCTTGAAAGACTTTGCTTTCAAGTGAAAATCTGTCCTCTCTATCCTTAGTGCTGAGGTTGTTTTGTAACAGCTTTTGGGGGGCACAGGAATTACAATGTTGGGATAAACACGTTCCTCTCCTTCCAGAGCACCTGAGCAGAGCAGTGAGGAGAGGTTCAGTTATTTAAAGAGCTGCTTCAGGAGTGGGTCAGGTGAAATCAGGAGCATCTCTGCATGTGGAAGGGCAGAGAAGCAGCAGCAGGAACTCAGCACAGTCTCTGTTTTGCACAGACTACCCCGAGAGTGCTGACCACTAACTCTGCTTTCCAAACAAAGTGAAACCCTCTGCCAAGAGGGATTTAAAGCCAACTATTAGATGTGCCATGTGCACGTTGTAAGTGCATGTTCCAGCCTATCCACAAGCAACACATGACATTCCCATTAGCTTTTGGTAACTTTTACATTGGAGCAAGCCAGAATCTTAAGGATATTAACCTCTGTTCCTTCTAAGTGTTCCTTAATTTTTATTAGAACAATTTTTAGGGTAGTTTTGCAGGGTTTTTTGTTTTTTTTCTCCTTTGGATGGATACAGAAATTTCTCTGATGAAAGCTTCAGGCTTTTTTTAATTAAAAACAAAACAAAACAAAAAAGCCAACAAACCCCAACCCTGTAACATTATTTTCCTTAAAGAAACTGCCAAAACTCTAGGAATCAAATTACAGAACAGAAGCAGACGTCACAACCCCAGCTTTTCTCTACCTACTCAGGGAACCTGAATGCCTCTCTGAGGTGATGAGTTGATGGGAAACAGCCCAATTCTGCACTGAGGAGGGAATTTCTATTTGCATTTAATGAACTTGGTGAAAGTGAAGCTTATGAGCATATGTAATGGATTTCTGTGTTCTTAAAAGATGGAAAATAATTCTTGTTGCCTACTGCTGGATAAGTCCTGTGCACAAACCTACAGCCATCTCCGAAGGAAAAAGACAGGGGTTTCCATCTGTGGTCTGCATTGTTACAGTTAACTCTCTGCAGGACTGCCATGAAGCATCACCACAAAAATATGATTACTGATGGACATACATTTGCCATCCAAGAGTCTGCAATTCCACTCAACTGGTTTTTAGAGATCTGACAACAAAACTACTTCAGGGTCAGAGGGCCTGGTTTTGGCCTTCCTCACCGACGATACTTTCATTCATAAGCCTCATTGTTTAAGTGGCCATTGACTTCAGGAAAATGAGTCTCTGTTACATTCAGTAACTGCTAACCCCATTTTTCCAACCTATAAATAATCCCTCTCTCTTGCCTCCCTCCTCCTCAACTCCCAGGTTATTACACTGCAATGTCTTGGCTCTACGCCTGTTTAATCTTGGTAATAATGATCAAAACCAGAGTGCACAGATCTCAGTGCCCTGATTAGGATCACCAGCCAACTAAACATAATGCACAGACTTCATTAGAAAAAGGAGGTTCTGCCAGAGGTTGCCATATTCGATTGGAACTTTTACATTTCTCAGGATTTAAGGTTATCATCAGCAGTTTAGATCCCACTGGACTTTAGACAGCAAGGTTTATTAGGTTTTTCCCATTGTCAGAGGCAAATGAAAAAGTGCCGTTTTTTTTCCCCTTTTTGCATGAACTTATGTCAAGAATGATCATTTTAAAAAGTCACCGGAGAGCAGGAAATGCTCAGTGATTACAGTATAATATCTTACAACTAACAAGATTCTGTTCCTGCTCCAACAAATGAGAAGTTTTCACATGTGTCATGTACGAAAAAAAAGGACAGTCCAAATATAATGTCTGGGTGATGTCCCTCTGGAATTCTTTGTAGCAGCATTAAAGAGTCCACTCACAGAGGATATGACTCAATAGCTTTCTGTGACAGTGGCCAAACATCTACTGACCAAAATTGTACAGTCTGAAGGTTTAATTTGCCAGTCTCATGCTGCAAATAACCAGGCTCCAGGTGTACAGTCTAGTTTACCTTGGCAAGGAGAAGATGGCAAACTGATGTGCAGCAACACTTACCCTTTAAACAATAATCCCCACTGTTTGGTCCTGAAACAGTGGATAAACAAAGGATTCACTGTAATCTGTTGCTTACATTTTAAAGTGATCTATCTCCCAATGTATGTGGGAAAGCTGGGGATTAATCTGCTTTCACTGCACACTGACTGGCTGATTCCTCTGCAGATGGTGATTTTGTTGGCTGGCAGTGACCTTTCTTCCACTGATGTGCTGCTGCATACAAAATGGAAAGCCTGAGGGGTTCAATGCAGTTGTTTAAAGGGAAAAATGCAAAGATAGATTTTTAAATAATGCTTTGCCATGGTCCCTGCCTGAAGCAGATTAAAATCAGGTTAGAACCTTATTCTTTTTTTGCAGAGCCAGTGTCAGCAAGGCTCGGGGCGCTGACAGAAACACCAAACCACCAGCCTTGGCTGGAGAGGGCTCGAGATACCCCAGTCTGTGCTGACACGTCTCTGATTCATGGCCACTTTATAAAAAGAATCATTTATCTTAGCAATAGGTTACCATAATGAAAGCAACCTGGCTTTCTTGAAACACTTAGGTGTGCAAGAGAGACAGACTTTTCCATGCACAGAGAAAATTCCAGGCAGAATGACAGAGGGCTGGTGGTTGCAAAGACATTAAGTTCCTACTCGTTTTTATGAAAATTGGCAGCCAAGTAGAGGAGAGACTGAAGGAAAGACCTCAGTAGGAGACTATCTCTTCCTAGACATCAGAGAACCTTCTCAGGCACTCAGCCTTGAGACAACCAAAGGGAAATGGGCTGAATTAGCTCTGCTGTCCACAGATTTGGGGTTTTTTTTAGGTTAACTAATTTATCTCCTCTACAGAATACTAAAGATGTGCAAAAATGTCTATGGTATGGGATAATACTGGACAAAGTGTTTCTGTCTATCTACTGCCTCTGCCCACAAAAGAAATGAAGTCCCTTTGTCCAGCATGGACATTGGGGAGAAGGAGAGCTGGGCAGGAATTGGGGGAGGAGGGATTTGCCTGTGCACATGGGTTAAAAGACACTTAATGAATCACAGAAAATAATAGCTTTACACAGCAAAAGCATTCCCTCTCCCTGCTTCTCTCCCCCTGCTTTTCCACATAAATTATGTGAACATATCATCAAAACATGATGATTTTTATTTTCATAAATGGGGCCATATGTCAGCTAAAACAGAAAATGTGTGCTGCACTGTGATGTGGGTTACATGATACACTTTAATTGGATGTCACTTTAATGTAAACAGCTTTACATAAAACTCAGCCTAAAAGAAAACTTTTTTAAATTGTCAAATATTAGTTGCTAAACCAACTTGATGCTGCATGTCTCTTTTGCATTGTCTAGTCAATCAAAGGATACCAGGCACAAAGGGTCTGGATTCTGATCCCACTTGCACCAAAGCAGCCACAGAGACTTTGCCAGAGGTATTTAAAATAAGGAGCCAGGGACAGCTACCCTTTTTTGCATAAACATTTTTGCCTAAATTTTCCATGTAAGATTATCTCTTTTTTATTATTTTTATTGCAAATGTCATTTGTTCATCTAAACATTTAACAAGTGTAGTTCACTTGTGGTCAAGTCTGTATGGCAACAATCACAATCCTTTTTGCAGTGGGAGAAATATTACTCTGAAACTAAAAAAAAGTACCATATACACACTTAGATAGGCAAAACAGCCAACTTTCCCTCACGCAACACACAACTCCAGCTACCCATATGAAAATAACCTCCACAAACAACATGCTACCATAATAATGAACAGCTGAAAATAATGGGAATAAGTAAAATTTTTAAATGCAGCTTTGGTAATGCTGATAAAATATGAACCACTTATAGTGGGAAACATTAACAAGTCAGTATTTGCCAGCTGATATACCACAGGGTTATCCATAGTCATTTTCTATGTTTAAACACAGGAAAAAGCAGCCACATCTCACCTGCTGCTCAGTGGTAGATGCTGGCAAAGGCTCATTCTTCGATGCCACTGCCTCTACTATCACAGCAATGCTCAGAATGGGACCTCTGGAATGATACTGTCAAATTCAATTTCAAGTGACAACCCATTCTTATTACCTTGTAATAATAAACTCATACTTTAATATCAGATATGCAGCTGGTGACCTTTTCAGAGCGCTTATACATGTCAAACAGAACTCTGGCATCAACACATATTCCCCATAAACCACTGATGGGTTTATCAAATACCTTTGGTTTCTTGCAGCAATCCATCAGATTGCAGGCACATACTGCTGTGTACACACTCTCTAATCTGAGCTGTTATTGCCAACACTTAAGGCAGAATCCCACAGCATGGTTAGCAGCATCCCCTACCAGAATCCAAGGTCTGCTTTGGAGGAAAATAACAGCTACCATTTCTCCACCTGCAGGTTTCTGCAGCTCAGAGCCATGGCAGGAACCTACAGGATGCCACCCTAGGCCTGGACTTCTAAACCAAGAGAAGCTGCATGGTTCTCTCCAGAAGGCATCTAACACACTTTGGAATTATGTGTAGACCACCAAGAGAGCTGATGGAGGAAAAGGGGAGCAGCGTTGTATTACAAAGCTTCTCCTTCCAGTTCCTGTTACTACTTATTGGACACCATTATGGCTTTAGTAACGACAGCAGCGTAAATCAGCAGGCAAAGGCTGAATAGAATGTTCTATCCTTGTTTCCCAATGAAAATTCCTATCCAAAGAAGGGATAAAATAATATATTTGTTTTAAAGAATCACTTTTTTTCCTCGGGTTTATTTTGGTTTAATTTAGCAGAATGCATAAAAGAGGGATAAAAAAAAATTCACAAAGCCAAGAAAACCACAAAATCCCCTCAAAAAATGAGATTTATGTTCAAGTTTGAAATGGCACAGACAGACATTACAAAAATCATCTCTGTCTCAATCAGAGCAATAAAAATTGTCTTACAAATCCTAAGACTGTGAAAATGGAGGATTACTGCTTCTGCAGCCCAGTTGGCTTGTGCTAACACAGTGTTTGATGTTCAAATGCAAACAGCACTGCTGGTTCCTCATGTGCTTCTGTCACTTGGGCTTGCACGGACAGCCCACAACCCATGTAGGGGGGCAGCATGACCCCATGTGCCAGGGCACAGAAGGGACCACAAAGCCACCCCCAAGGCAAAGTGCCCTGTGCACTGGCTGGTGCTTAGGGGAACCTCACCCTCACCATAAGGAAAGGGGAAGCATACTGCTTTAAAACATCATTTTGCACGTTACTGTCTGCTGAGATGGAAACTGTCTTTAATCACATACTGGAGAATGAAAGAATGTTTAAGAGTGCTTATTTTTCTGGCTATACTGAAGTTGAGCAGTCACTATCTCAGCCCATAATCTACAACAAAAGGCATACCTTTCATAATCAAGCTGCTGCAACAATATAAATAGAAAAATCCAAGGCAGGATGGCTTTTATCCCTTGTATTGGTAAGACCTTGGACCTGAGCAGGGCAATGAGAGACACCATTTGTTCTGTGTTAGCATGTCCTGGTATGTTCCTGCAGCACTGCCCAGCTGCCTGGGCAGCTTCTCTGCCTTACACCTCCCCTCCTGCCCATTAGTCAAATGGATGATTTTAACAAAAGCTTATTTACACCAGCAGAACATAAATCCCACACATGGGGGTGGGCACTGCCCTGAGCAAAGTGTCACCAGGGCTGGCTGTTGGACACAATATTTATCCCAGACACCCAGGGCCTGAATGCTCATCCCCACACAGGTCTGTGTCCCACCAGTGGTGCCAAGGCTCATCACAGGAGAGGCATTCTGTCCCTCTGGCACAGCCCTGGCAGGCTGCAGCCCTGCTATGCTTTTATATACCTTTACAGCTATGCAGTAGGATCCAGCATTCTATTGGCACAGAACTCCTCCCAAAATGAGGGTTAGGGTCCAGTTCTGCAGGGAGAATTAATTCATACACTGCAGAATCGTCACCGTGCAGTTACTTTGGAAGTGTGGGAGGAAGCAACACATACTGCACCTATAGAGACTCCCTCCCTGTCTCCATCCCCACCTGCAGGGTACACAAGAGGAGGAGCACATGTTTGATGTGCCTGGCAGCAGGTGAATGATTTAACTGTGCTTGATAACAGGTGGTGGGATTTGGCTTGTAAAGCATGACCCTAAATTCAGGGAATGTAAATCCCCTTTCTTTCTCAAGAACCAGGCTGGGGAAGGGGGTAGAAGGAGTTTGCATACATGTATATGCTTACATATATATACATTAAAATATGCCCAGAATAAAACACAGTTGTCAAACGAAATTACTAAATTTTCTCTCCATTACAGCAGCACTGCCAATCCACCACCAGGCATTCCATCTTTCATATAGAATTCAGTAAACATATCAATCCAAATCCAAGAGCCATAGCCAAGGTATCAGTAACAGTGACATATTATGAAACTTTCATTCCCTTTCCCCCTCCCCTTCCACCCCAGTAATAACTGTCAGGCGATCCTGGCAATTTCACAAGCATAGCAATGATTCAGCTGGCAGATTTCAGTGGATTATTGTGGCCAGTTTGGAAAAACACTCTAATAAGCATTACTTTCCAGAAACCAATATAAATCTGGAAGAGGGGATTATTAAACCCAGGGAAACTATAACAAAAGACATTAATTGCATTTTTGGAAGGCGCTTTTGAATTAAATTATTACCTGCTAGTTTATAAGGAAAATATATAGATAAAACCCACTACCGTGACAAGAATTTATTTATACTGGCCATGTATACCATAGGGAATTTACACACAAACACTATGCTCATTTGTGGCATTATAGAAGCATATGTATATCTTCAGACAACTAGGATTACGTTGTTTACTCTCACATGCACACATATGCTCACAAGTGATGGTAGGCAAAGCAAAAGATCAAAGGTAGGAAATGATCACAATGAATTTTAAGCCATGTGTTTCTGTGTTTGTAAGTACATTTTGAGGCTTCTAGATAGTTTTACAACAGAATACAGCAGTTTCTTCAACTACAAGACTTGGAAAGATTTCCCTAATTTGCTTCGCGTTTGCTGCTTACGTCTGGTTTTTAAAAATTGCCATCCTGCTCCAAAGTCTGCTGAAGTACACGAGCAGCTTTCTCCTGACATCAGTAAATGCTGGTTCGGGCCATTAATACAGAAAGATTAATCACTGCCTCTAACTTTTGTGTCTTTGGGGATTGCGTGAGAAGAAGGATGGAACAACCACAAGCCATTTTCAAAGTTCCAGCACTAAATGACTAAAGGAGTCATCCCACTGTTGAATAACAGTTTTGAAAACAAAATAACGTATTCTTACAATATGATGTAACCTCTGATTTTCTCATTTTCCCTGTTGTGAGACCATTAGCTCGTATATGTGTTCTTTGCATTTCATCTGCCTTCTCCTTCTACGTGTCTTTCCAAACATGTCATGAGTAACTTTGGAAGTAAAGGAGAAACTCTTTCCCTTCTCAGTGAACTTAATTCCTCAAAGGCAGTGAAAAGGTAGTGTAATGAGCAAATATTGAAATAACAGGATCATAGACCTACAAATTACTAAAACTGGTCACAAAGACTGCATTTGTTTTGATAACGCAGAAAAAAAAAAGAGGATTTTACACTCCATTATTATTAATGAGTAGACCCAGAACAAACACAGGAAGCCACGCTCCAAAATAAATACCACATAGAACAGCGCTGCTAAAACCCAATGCACCAACCAAGGAGGTAACAAGATCAGAAATATCCAAACAAAACACACACAGGGACTGCGGCTGAACCACAGGACTCCCACACAGCTTTTGCCTTCCTGAAGGGGAAACAGAGCTTGTGTCCTGAACCCAAACGTTCACAACCTCTGCTGGTGCCAAACCCCAGCCCTGTCTACCCATCTCTGGTACTTCCAAGTCTGCATCTTCCACTGGGTCTGAGGAACGTTCAGGCTCCTATAAAGGTTAAGTGCTCTTCACAGCTCCTTTCCTGTTCTCAACCAGCATCCTCCATAGTGACCATTACAAAAGACAAGTGAAAAAAGGAGTATTTGAACCTTTTGCTGATCCTGGGAGTTGCCAAGGTCTCCCCACATCAGCACAGGGTCAGACTGTCCCCCATGGACACTCACATGGTGCTGGGGTTCCTTTTAAGGCCTAATCTTGACATCATCAAAAGGGGGTAAGACTTAACACCACTGTCAGCTGTCAGTTTTACCAATTACTGAAGTAACTGGTACACTGTGCTAATATATAATGAACTGTCCTTTTCCCACTAAGTCTTACCTCAGTTTTTTGTTCCCTGGCTACCTCCCAAGACCAAAAATTAAAGCGATCACCATGTGGTGAAGTTGGAATTCTTCATCCACCATGAAACTGAGAGGGATAGATTTAATAAAGGAAGTAATGATACAGGAGTTGCTCTGTTTCTTCTCCTTTTAGTACTGCACACTGACACCTTCAAACAAGACATGCCTCCTCCTCTTGCCCCCTCCAACAACCAAATGACTGCCAGGCATGTGTTGTCTGCTGCATTTGAGGAACACTGGCTGTAACAAAAGGCTCCAATGTCTTACACTGTTTTGCCCTCAACATTGCTGTAACGTGCAATTATCCCAGAATTCCAGTGAGAAAACAAAGTTCCTGGATGATTCACGTCGCATATTTTCCCTGAACCTGAGCTAAAAATCTTCAAACTGAATCACTGAGATGAATCACCCTGTTCTCAAACACGTGGAGTGGCTTAAGGAGAGCAGTGTCCAGAGGGGCTGTGGAAGGCAGAGCCCAGGGAAAGTCGCCCACCTCAGCACCAGAAGCTCTCAGCATCTTGTGAACGGGGGATTGATTATTATAAAGTTTGTATCATTCTGGCCTTGGCTGTGCTCCCACTTGTTTGCGGTCAGTGGGAATTCTGCCCCTGCTTTCAGCGCTGCTGAAATTTGCCTTTAGGAATTGGCAGAGGCTGAAAGTTTGCAGCTGGGAAGGCTCCATGCAGGTGCACAAAGGATGGAGACGCTGCTCTGCCTGGAGAGACCACAGGTGTGTGACAGTGTAGGGAAGCAGAGGTGTCTCCTTCACCTCCACCAAATCCACGTGCAGGTGGGAGGGTGGGAGACCAGCTTTAGCTGTAATCCCATCTGGGAGTGCAAAGGCCACCCTACAGCTGCTCCAGCACACCCAACAGCAGAGAGCTGCCTTCTCATCGGTAAATATTTCTATGTATGTAGCAGAATAACCAGCCCCTTTGCTCTCAGCCCTTCCCATCAGCACCTCCTGCCCTCACATAAGCACAGCAACTTGATAGCTAAATGATATGTCTAGAATTTCTACAATATCATTATGAAACAGTGTTCAAAATTTATCAGAACCAGATTCAGGGAATGAATAAAGCCACTGTAGGTTGGTAAATGTTGTGAAGAACTAGGAATCAGGATTTAAAGGCTCTCTGTTCTTCATCCTTCATAATCTAAATGAAAATTGGCCGCAACCAATCCTGGAAATTAGACAGTCCAGCTATTGTTGTTTACAAGTAACTATTTAAGCTACATTTGCCAGCATTCTATATTTACCATTTTCCTAAGTATAAACCAGCATCTTTGACAGCACGCAGGGACAGAATTGAAACAATAACAACATTTTAGTGCAGCACTGCAATCAAAAGCACTCAATATAATATACAGGTTTGATAGTTTGTTTTGTCTAAGGTGGCTACTTTGCACAGCTTTGTTTTTTTTCTTGAAATGGTTCCTGGGCAAAGCACCACAGATTTAGAATGATACACTGCCATGTTTCTAAGGAAAATATGGTTTTGTTTAGGCTACAATTAGACGCTTTTACAATTTGTCTCTGGCAAACTGAGACTGAAAACTCCAGAGTCAATTTGTTTCGTGTGAACTGAAGTAACATCTATCTTAGTAAAGAAACTTTTACAACAAAAGAGCCTTCACCATAGCTTACCTAAAGCTTTCCTTCTCAAAATGTAGGGCTGCCATGCAATTCTTAGCACAGACCGATCCACAAGGCTATGGGCCACGTATTGTTTGGAAGCCATGGGGGTAAATCAAATTATCACGAATGACACTAATGATCCCCTACTTGCCTGAACATAATGCACGTTATATAGCCTTGCCTTTAGCGATTATTTTTTATATATATAATTAGTACAAATGGGTCGCTCCCCCTCTTTTGTTGGCTTTACAAAGAAATGCACTCAGGTACAGAGTCTGCCTTTCCCAGGTTAATTATGTGAGCCAAGTGAGCCGTGCCTATCGTGTGAGAAATCCTCAGGTAACACCTGGGAAAGACCTGAGTGCAGTAAATGAAGGAGCGTCCCATACAATGCATATGACTACCCTCTACTGGATGGAGCTAAGCTGTGTCTGTGGATCCTCAAAGCCACGATGTAATACAAGTCCTTTCACACTGCCTGGGATGGGTTTGGGTTTGCACAGAAGTGCATCTAAATGCAGTTGCCAAAGGGAATTCCTGGGCCATCAGGGGATGCTGTCCTTGGACAAAGCGAGCATTTCTGCTAAGTACAGGTCAATTGTACACACAGTGTACCAAAAAAGCGAAGGCTTTATAATGAGAGAGGACAACCATCACAGACTTTCAAAAATTCAAATGGTTTCTTTGCCTTGCACTTTTATTTCCCAGCAAAATCAGGCCAGATCCCAGCTGGTAAAAACTGGCAAATTTCCATTAGCCTGTGGGTCATTAACTCTGAAAAAAGAGTAGTTTCAAAACCAGTTTTGTGTATAGTGTTCATTTCTGTCAGCGTTGCTATAAACAATCGAAATTGAAAGTATCTGGGATGACTACAATACCCATTTCTTTCCCTTGCCATTCACAGTTGTGTTCCAACCCTGATTTTCCTAGAACAATTGACACGTATAAGAAGCTGCATCTGAAAAGCTGAAATATTCAAACCAAACTTAATCTACCTTCTAAATTTTCACCACCGGGGTTACTCAAAGATACTCCTTTCTTCTCCCCAGGGCATTGGGACACCCATCACTGCAAACCAAACAAGCTGGATCCAACCCTTGAAATTCACTGCCTGGATTTGGAGGAAGTTGGACCAGGAATCTGCAGGTGGAGCTGCTGTGCTCAACAGTGTTTCTCTGCCCAGTTTCACAGCAGAAATAAAACATCCACATGTCATGGCACAGTCGCTTCTGGCACAATGGTCTAAGTGGTACGTTAGCATTCACTGGAATCAACAGCAAAGCCTTCATTCATGGGGAGGAGAAACTTTTTGTTCTATAAAGGTCAAACCTGGTAAGGACAAAGCAAAACAAAAGGTATCTTTCTTGGCAAACTGACTGTTCTAGCCAGTCACCCCTGATTTCATACTTGCCAGTGTGCAGTGACAGCATCTGTGTGTGAAATGGTCTGAGAGCCTGGCCTGGAAGGACAGGGGGGTTCCCAGTCCAAGGACACTGAGCACCCCATGCTCTGCATGGTGACCATCCCCAGATACTTCACAGCAACGTTAGGGGGATGAAAATATACAAGTAATACCTAGAGAGTGCAGACACCTGAAGGCTTAAGCTGTATTCCTGTGCCTGCTAAAGCAACTTTCTTCTCTTACACCTGTTAATGCAGTAATCTATTCTCACAGAATGGCAGAAATGAGCAGCAAGTTTGCATTCCAAATTATTCCCTACAATTTAGTTTCCAGTTTTTCAGACAGTCCAGCCTGTTCATACAGTTGGGCATCTTCTATTTCCACTACAAAAATTATTCCACTCTAAAATACACCTCCTTTTTGGGAAGTATTAGTGAAAGATTAGCTTTAAATTCTCCTCTGCTTGATGTTGCCTCATCACCCCTGTTTATTTTCTATGCTCTTCTAAACAATCCCTCCCTTTCCTTGTTTTCCCCACCCAAGCCCAAGTTTAATTCCTTTAATCTTTCCTTAAAAGACTGCCTCACTGTCCCCTTAATCATTTTTTAATTTCCCATCCTTTAGGCGAGTGCCAAAGATGTTAAAATGAGAAATGGATGCTTGCCATAAAGGAACAGAACTCCTGTAACTCCAAAACAGCTGAAACCATGAGAACTTGCAGGCCATTACCCCATTATGAGAATGGTATTTTTACAGCACTAGAAATGAAGTAATGCAGCTACAAATATTCATGTTTTAAACGTGCTGTCATTTTGGTGGCCCAGCTACAAGTTGCCTGAGAGGCACTGAGGAATGCCGGGGTATCAGTCCCAGTGGAGAACACCCAGGCTTCACAAAGGTTCCTTCCACTTTGACCCCTTCAACTCTGCTCAGTGTTAGAAAGTCTTTCCTTTACAAAGTCTTAAATTTGCTGCTTTTCAATATCCATCTGTGAGGAGAGATGACACCTAACCCCTCACCTGGCCCTCCCTGTGATGTTCACTGTGCACCTTCAATACCTCTCCCTCTAAATTCTGCAAGGACTCTTCACAGCTCGAAGTATTTCTGATTGCTTCCTTTGAAAATCTGAACAGAAATGGTCAGTGATCATCTGAGAAAACTTTGGCATATCCTTTCGTTCTAGAATTAAAGTTTATACAGGAGGAGGTTTGCCAATCTGATAATGTAAAATGTGCTATTTAGCATCTACCTGGTAAAAGACACTGACTAAGCTGGTGTCCTCTGTGCATCTAATGCCTGTCTGGTTCCTGGGTGTCTGCTGTCATCTTTCCACTCCTTGGCCTTGAAGACAAAGCACAAGCTAAAAATGTTTAGTTAGATCCAAGCACTGTAAACAGTGAACTCTGAGAACACCACGATCATGCAATTAAAAATGTCATTATGTTTGAGGATGTGCAGGAAGATAAAAGTCTGTGAGCAACTGTGATACTTTAAAATATTTTCACATAATCTCTTTTTTTCTGATCTCCCATGACTCTTCTGAGGAGACAGTTTATTACATGGAGGCAAGTGGGCAACGTGTCAAGCAATAGATGTGGTTTTGTTGAGTGCACCCCACAATGAGTCAGGTCTACTGCTGTTTTGTGAGTGCAAACAAGTACCACAAGGTGCATCTCCTGCCAGATCCCTTCTCCCTGCAGTACCAGAATGTGTTTCCAGGCATCATGACTCGTGCCATTCCAGGAGCAGCCCCCTGGGCCTTGTTTTATGTGGAGACAGTTTGCTCAAGGTCTACAGGGAACTGGGCTGAGACTGTCTCTTTGTGAGGGAAAGCAAAGCAATTCCTACAGCTGGGCAGCTCGTGTGCCAAGGCAGGCAAATACAGTGCTGCCCACATTGAAATCAGGGAGCAAAAGGGCAACATTTGTTTCACATGACTGAATGGTCCTGACTTACAAGTCAGAGGGATGACAACACACCTTCTGGAAGGCACAGACATGAAGGTGCTCTGTGGCTCTGGATGTACCTAAGGGATTATCCTAAAACACCTGAGATCACACAGGCTGGGACTGGTGACCCAGATGGCCCTATCAGCTTTACCTTGTGTTTTCCCTTTTTGTAATACTCCATCTTCCTCATTCCCTCACTGAAACAGAGGGAAATCATATCAACATGGATACAGCACATTAGTTTTACAAGGTTCCCACCAGTCTGACATCCATCAGCTTTCTAATCTCGTGGTAACACAATCCCCTTTACAAGTCCAGGCTGAAGCAGCAATCGCTCAGGCCGAGGCCAAGGGCTGCCGGTTAAACTGATACCCAGGGCCTGCATTCCACCAGCTCCGAGTACCACTATTCCTGACATTCCCAGGGCCTGGCAGCCCTCCATGCAAGGGTTAAAGGGAAGTTGTAAGCAACGCTTCTCAAACACTTGGAAGAATCTCCTTGAATCAAAACCATTTTATGAAAGGCTCTCTGCCAGGCAATAAAATATTTTTTGATGGACTCTTATTTTATCATTACCCATGTAAGAAAAATGTATTGCAAGAATCCCAACACAATTCAGGGAAGTAATCATTTGCAGATTTAGTAGGCATTCTCAATTGGCAAAAATGAAAGATTTATTGTAGGCATGATGAAACAAAGAGCAGTTGTGCAAACTTTACTGAGCTGGATTATGTGAACATGCTTTTTCCATTTCCCACTTTTAAATGCCTTGGATGTAGTTTCAAAAGAGAGATCAAAATCAATTATTTAACACTGCAGCTACACTGTACCTGAGTGTAGGATCTCTTCACACATATGTTATCTGTACACAACAATAAAAGAAGGAGATCGGAGGAAGACACCGCTAGAGACAACTAAAGCAGACTTTGAAATAAAACTCCTATTGTTCCTTGACTCCACAATCAGCCCAGGGATGTAAACAGAAAAGTCAGGCACTGACAAATGCCTGTGATGTAAATGCACAGTTATTTGAAACGAAGCCACTTCTGACTTACCCAAACACAGAAAATACAGGTGTCCTTGAGACAGAATACAGGGCACTGAATTCTCTGGAACAGCAGTATTTTCTTTGAAAGCCACAGTACAGCTGAATAAAATCAGTGTCCTGCATACCCTTACTCATGTGAATACTGCTCTGAATTGGAAGGGCCTTTCTGGTCAGCAAAGGTGCACAACCTCACACCGACTTCATGAAATAAATGGAAGAGAAAACACTTTGGGAAGGAGGAGATCTTTTCCTTGCCTTTTCTGCCAGGCACTCAGCGTGTGACTTCTGGCACTTTGCAGCTGAGCCACTCTGGCTCACGTTCCCTGGCTAAAATTCTGGGTTCTTTACAATTACACCAATTTAAACAGGGACAGAAAGCAGCAGAGTAATTTGACTGAATTCAACTGTATCTGGAACTCGAGCACAAGAGTTTTCCCCACACAGAAAATGCTGCAGGCAAGCAAAAGCTTGAAAGAGCTTTGAGATTCTCAGCAGAAGGAATGATTAGAAATGTGAAATAGCACTATGGATGTGTTAAGCTATTGGCTTCAGTACCTCACTCTGACTATTCATCCTCACTGCGCTCCAGAGAAATTTACTTCATTGTATTTGTCAGAGAAAGGAGATCTAAGGCCAAAATTTCCAGAGTGTTCATGAAATTCCCGTAACCCAGTTCGACACTGTCTGGTTTGAGAGGAAGACACCTCAACTTCAGGGGTGCCCTGTCAGAGCAGGGCACCTCCAAACTAAAGCTGCCCAAAACCACCCCTGCTTTTGAAAACCTCACTCACTGTGAGGTGCCAGATGCCAGCAGGTCACAGTTTGAGATATCTAGCTTAAACAGCACATCACTTTTTTACCAGCCCACTTGCTGAAGGAGCAAGTGAAGGCTTCAGAACCCATCCCTCAGTGCAGCCCCAGCAGAGACAAACACCCTGTGCTGTCCAGAGGTGGCTTTTCATTTCCCATCCTGTGTTAAAGACCAACTGCTGCTGGGTTGCCCCAAAGTCACAAACAAATGCACCACACTGAGCACCGAGATCCAACTGCATAAACGACTGTATAAAGTTTTTAGTGTGCACTAAATTCCTCCTTCTCCCCTGAGACTGCACTATACGGCCTCTGTGCTGCCCACAAACGCAGATTAACATTTTTATTAAATGACATAGGTTTCACTAATACAGAGTATTAAAACGTATGGGCCTAATAAGAAACATTAATAAGTGTATCATTGGAACGGTTTTTAAACAATATTTAATTTTACTGCTTTTTAATTTGACCAAGCCTTCTGCCAGGTGATACAAACTGTTTTTCCTTCTTGAGGTTAATCGCTGTTCAGAGAGACTAAATCACTGAGAGTTCTGAACAATTCCACACCATTTTTAATAATCCCCACAGAACATATGCAGAGAAATAAAGCCAAGTACTTAACCTCAAGAACACAATCACAAATGCTTCATTTAAAATTTTAGAACTAACAAGTTTTCCACCCTCTAAATCACAAAACAAGCGATTTGGAAGGGACCCACAAGGATCATGGAGTCCAATGACAAGATGAATAAAATTCAGAAGTAAAATATTTTTTTAAATGAAATTTTAGGGGAGAAAAAAATCTTCCCTCACTGCTCCTACATATTAGCTAACTGCAGACTGCCTTCAAATCACTGAACACAACCTGCTTTCCCACATCTGGACACACCTCACCCTCCCAACACGATGCTGAGCCCTGCAGAATTACAATTTTAGGACCCTGTTGCTGGACACATCTTTGAGAGACTCTTGAGGTCTATTAAGACATTCCTACAGGACACAAGTAATTCACAATTATATTTCTTGCTCCTGAAGTGGAGAATGTATCTGACTAGTTGAGGGTGTATCACTTGATCTTTATTTACTACTGTGCAGGTTCATACAGTGAAATCAAAGGATGATTCACTCCCAGACAGGAGGCACAGTGAGAAAGAAACCTTGTCACACTTTTGGTCCATGGGAATGCTGAGCTACAGAAATCCTGAAGAGTTATTACAAACCCAGTGCTTAGAGGCTGAAAAGCCTTTCCCTTTTTGCTCTTCAGATGTGATTATTTGATAAAATCCATTGATCTGCATGGCTAAGAAAGTGATCTTGTGGTGCAGCTGGAATAAATTGGGAGTTAGGAGGCTGTTTGCAAGATATCTTCAAAAGGTGATGCCCCATGAGAGGTTTATAGGTCTGTGCTGAGACTGGGGTTTGAATAAATCTACATGTGGAGATTTAGCCAGAGCCAGGCCACAGCAGAGCTGGAAATAATTCTGAGTGTCTTAAAACGAGAAATAAACTTGCTGACTTTTGTGGGATAAGAGTAGAAAGATAAAAACATGGTATAGAAATGTCATTTTTGTGAGCAAACTGGGCAAAGGGAAGGGAAAGGAGCCTTGAAGAAATTTTCCAAAAAAAGACCTGGGAGACATGCCTGGAAGTTTGTCTGGCAGCCAGACATTGTAGGTCACAACTAATAAATTTCACTTTTTGAGGCTGGGCATTCTCAGCCTATATTGTTTGACAAAGAACATGAATGACTTTGCTTGGCTTGGAGGAGTCCTGGTACAACCAGCTCTCCTGTGCTCCACAACGGGGCCAAGCATAGTCCTCGTTTCTAACAAAAAAGGGTTCCCTCCCTTTAAGAAGTTCTCTGTCAATCTGACCACTGCAAGGTATTTGGTATATTAGGATCCTGACAAATATCTGTGGCTTTGTAGGAAAGTGGATCATTTTCCTTGTATTCAAATCAGGTCACAGTTGAAACTGCGGTAAAAAATAAATATGCATTTCAGTAGCCAAATTCAAACACTGAAGAATGAAGAGAAGATAAATCAGTCCAGGATGAGCTGAAATATAATTGTTTGGGGGATTGTGCTAACAGAATAAAAACATCAAATAAATCAAGTGGGGAAAGCATTTAAACAAACAAAAAAGTGTCTTTTTAGCACCTTTTCATTCTGAAATGGAAAGTTGTGCACCATTTAGAAAATGCCAATAGCAATAAAATCCTCCAGTCCTGTTCACCGTCCCCCCATCATTTTGTTTTCTAAACTGCAGGTGACCCCCACTCACTAATGGTTTTCTTCTGCTGTGATACTACTGGCTTGAAAAAACTGGTGGAACACTCTGTAAAATTTCTAACACAAGGCATGGAAATGAATATCCATCCTTTTGTCACAGAGCTATCTGTTCCCTAAAGCACTGCCTGCTCGGTCCTATCACCTTACCTTCAGCAGACACCAAGTATTGTTAGTGGGAATTATCCAGCACGGGGAGAGCCATAATGGTGGCAATTAATTACATTATATCCCGTGGCAGGGAGTTTCACAGGGTGAGTACTCACTGCATTGTGGTGATATTATTGTTAATATCCCACTTTTTTTCTTATTTAGAAGCTGAATGAACAGCAATACCTACACACAGTCACCAGATCTGTATAAAAATATCAGGAAAACTTCAACACTAGTATGTTTTAACCAGGTCGCAAATTACTTAATAATTTATCGAGTCAAGTGAAATTAATATTCTTGTAGGATAAAGTAAGCATGTATTTGAAAGCCCCCTCTATGGAAGCTTCATGCTATACCTCTACCTACCATATTCCATTTATCAGATCTCTTCAGTGACCTGTATAACATTTTTAAGGCACAAAACTGAACTTGAAAACCATTCTGGGTGCTGCCAGCAACAACTGGAATTTACTTAATTTTAATTGATTTAGATTTGCTCAAACAAAAAAACCTGAAACACTGCCAGCCTGACCGAACTCCTCCCAAACTGCTGGAGAAAGGCAGCCAGCATGGCTTGGCCAGAGCACAGTTTCACCTGGGCCAACATCCTATACCGTTTTTCTATGATCTTGATAAAGCAGATGCACCTCATAGAAAGTGCTGAAGGTCAGCAATGCCAGGATGGAACTGGGAGGTCAATAATCCCTGGCAGCTCCCCCTGTGCAGCTCAGCTCCAGAAGGCAGCTCTCAAGCCCCCAGAGGGGACCATGCACTGTCCTGGCATCTGCAGTGGGCTTTGTAAACAAACAAACAAACACTGTATTTTCACCAAACCCACTGAACTGCTGTCTGCTCCTCTAATCAGAGTGTTTTCAACGCTGTGGTTCCTTGACAGTATCGGGAAATGCCATCAGAGACCTAATAAAAAGAGAGATCTCTGGTGAGGCAGCTTTGATAGAATGGATGTTTCCTACTCTTGACTTCAAAGGAAAGTAAGCGAGCCTAATATTATTGTTGTTTTGCTTAAAGCACTCCTTTGGCATCAGTGCATGACACCCTCCTCTCCAAAAGCTGAAAATGCTTTCCAGACTTCCATAACATTCCCTTGAGTCAGGCATGGAAACTCATTGTTTAGGTTAAGCAACTCCAAAGTGTGTAAGCTGGTGCACTCAGACCTCTGTTCCTTATGGGGCTGTCCCTTAGATTCATCTGTGGCTGTGGCCTACAGAGATCTCATTTCTCACCATGCACTGCCACACGTGCTCCCCACGGACCACAGACAGCATCATACTCAGTATGTACTGAGAGCAGAGATTCCATGCTGGTTTCCTTGGGAACAGGAGCAATAATGCCAATCTGCTCAACAGGCCCTTTCCTTCTCCCAGGAACCAGGTTGCTGCCCATGAAGTGTTACAGATGCAGCTGAGCCTCCTGACCAAAGCTTTCACAGGTCCATGACATGTAAAACCACCTGTGTCAGAGATGTGCAGTAAAAATAACAGGGAGGGCAGCCCCAGCAGTATCTTCTGTGTAATCTGTACAGCAATCTGTTTCACAGGTAAATTGCAAGTGGTTAGTCTCTGTGATGTAGTGATTTGAACACGAGATCTGCACTGGAATGCTGGAATTGCCTCAAGATGCCTCTAGGCAAGTTACTTATCCCCTCTGTCTCAGTCTTCCCATGTTTAATCCAGTACCTATAGTGTCTCACCCTGAAGGATTCAAAAGAACTCACTACAAACAGCACAGGTGCTGAATTTCACTGTGTATGAGAGAGCACCCAAATCATTCCACTGAGACTCCTCCCAAACTGAGTCTTTTGCATATATAGATGAAAAAAAGAGATTCTGCTTTGAAGTCTTAACTATCCAGACAGGCACATAATGTGACAGACAGGTCTAGAACGCACACAGGAGGCACTTTCCTTAAAATACATGAGGTAGAGGCATTAACAATAAATAAATATTACCCCTGCCCAGCTCCTTTCATGAATATCACATACATTATGATTCCCAATTTCTGTAAATATTAATCGTATATGTAGAAATTAGGTAAAGACAAATCCATTTACCTTGATCCTCTCTGTGAAGGCCCCTGAGCACATAGACATGGTGATGGGAACTTAATTTTCTACTCCTTATGGAGCCACAAGAGTGCAAGAGGCTAAACTTACAAGCCAAGAACAGATTTGTCCAAATAAAACAGTTCTAGACAACTAAATGAGCAGCTCTATATTGGTATTTGCAAGCAGAGGCTTAAACTGAAGATGGAATATCTGGGGATCAGCACAATTCTACTCACCAAAGTACTCGAAGAACTGAAAGGCAGCAAAAGATGCAGCTATGAGAAATTTTTTCCTTTTTTTTGGTTTTTAAATAAAAACCATTTAAGCTTGCTAATTTTTGCTGTCTCAGACAATCAAAATTCCAATTGTCTGGGACATCAAATCTAAAAAAGCATGAAATTAATCTTCAGAAGTTAAAGTCTTAAAGGCATTGCATCATTATTTTTGTTGGATATATTTTTGATTATGATGCAGATGAACCCCAAATTTAATAAAACTAAAATAACATGAGTTAAGTATGAAACATAACAGGATATTGCAAAGAGATTAGGTAGTTTCCTTCAGACTACTTGCAGAGCCCAAGGAAAAACCAAGCTGAGGGACACAATGACGAGAAGGCACTGCTTAATTAGAATATTTAACAGAATAGGAAAACAGAGTACTCATAGTACTGGCTTTGGCACTGAAAACACAGCGAGCAGAACACGGACCCAAAACATCAGCAGTCTCTGCACCAGCCCCTGCTTTGCCTGTGGACTGTCTGTAGCAGAGAAAGAAGCAGGCTCGCTAAATTCAAACCAGCTGCAACGATGAGAGTGTTACAGTTGGACTGAAGGGAGCTTACCTCATGAAAGTATTGTGGAAACTGCTGTTGGAAAGATAATAAAAGGATTAACTACAGTTTTAGTGAACCATTTACTTTTCAATCAAAATGTCTCATGTATTTCCTGTTCTCAAGTAGCTTGAATTCCAAAATTCCTTTGTCTATTACAGTACATAGTAGCAAAGCCTGTCATAAGAAATTAATAATTTTACATGGAGAAGTACTTTTATGTATGAGGGAGGGGTGCTGCTTGCTGTTAGCTTCTCCTGAGCAGTTCAATACCTAGTCAGGCAGTAATCTCACAGAGAGGAACAAAACTGAGGGCTTAAAAAGAAAGTACAAAGGGTAATTGTGAACAGAGAAAGAAAATCTCCACTACAAATACCAAGAGATGCAAAGTTACTTTAACAGAGATACAGCAAAACCGAAACAAAATCTCAGACCTCTATAGACAGAGAATGAATTGCCTTCTTAATTTGCAGGAGTAACAGCACAATTATTACCACATCAAAAGAAAAGCCATCATTTAGAATGACATGACATCACTGCACAATGCAACACTGCACAGCAACCCTTGTTCGAAGTGGAATGGAATTCGCTGGGCAAATAATCCCCACTTGATACTAATAACTTTAAGGAGCCACGCTGCAGCTTTGCATCTTGCCCCTGCTAGCTCAAGATCAAGGTTTTTCCAGGGTAGAAAACTGAATTTGCAAAGACGACGTGGTTTTTACATGCTCTGTTGGATCCACTTTATTCCACGCAGGAGTCCAGACTGTAACATTTAACACCTGATACCTCTGCTGACAGTGGAAGGCTCTTTTTGGGGAATAGGAGAGTTAACTCCAAGTTGAGCCAATGGAAAGCTCCTAATTGTGATTGGGCCATTCCATGTATGGGAAGAACTACAATCTCTGCTCCAATAAAACAGATCTTTATACACTCACATGCCAACGCTAAATACATCTGCCATAAAGGCTGTCTGCAACGTCTGATGCAAAGGTTTATCCAGCCTATTCACAATGTTAAAACCTGATATGTTATCAAAAGCTGGTATTTAATGCAGCTGAAAATAACTGAAAGTAGGAAATTTTTAGCATTTGCTAGGATATTACATGAT
Organism: Campylorhamphus procurvoides; assembly: GCA_013396655.1. Lineage (NCBI taxonomy): Eukaryota > Metazoa > Chordata > Aves > Passeriformes > Dendrocolaptidae > Campylorhamphus > Campylorhamphus procurvoides. The sequence goes on along the minus strand of WBMV01003767.1, from coordinate 60,467 downwards.
TTAATGTCTCTGATTTACTGAGTCTTCTGCCGGAATGGGAATGTAACATTAGAAATCTGCTATACATGCCAAATACACATTTTGCAGGAAAAGAATAAAGTTCCTCAGCCAGAGAGTCTACTAAAACTTTTAGCATCATAGGAAATCTAATCAGGGCTTCACAGTTTAAGTATTTCTTCTTAAAAGTGTGAGATGAAAGTAGGAACAAGACTGACCTCTTTCCAGATCAAAAAACCCTACCCCAAAGTAGGCTAAAATCAAATGTGCCAGTATGCTTTCACAGATTACTTACCTATACTTTTCTGTTTACAAAGAAGCAACTTTTATTATCCTTTGATCATTTATGACTAAATAAAAGCTATGCATGAGAAGTTAAATTCATTTCTACATTTACAAAATATGATTGAGCTACTTCTGGAAACAAACAAGTTGTTTCTTTCTCTTGAAAGAAAAAGAAACAGGGAAGTCTTAAGAGTGTTTCTATTTTATCCTGGACAACTTGATGCTATTCTCTAAGTATGTGCACTGTTTCCAGTATTATTTTAGGGAATGCCCACTGAGCAGTGCAGACATTAAGACACTGTTTTTCATTTATCCAATGGAAATAGAAAGGTAATCCCAACGATCACTTACAGAGAAAATTATTCTCTGCAAACCATTCTGAATACTGTTGTTTTCTTCCTTTTCCCTTCCACAACCATCGCAGGCCTGCAAACTTTTTCTTGAACAAATGAAAAAAATAGTCAGCTTTTTCCATAAATATTCTTTCCTATTCCTCCACAGAAAGCTACAGCTTGCCATGGAAAAGCTTGTCATGATCTAACTTCCTTACAAGCATTTTCCATTGTATCATGCTCTGATCAAAACAATAAAATAGACATAGAGCTGAAAATTCTGCCTATCAGGAAGCACAACCTGCTGCCACAATCGTTCCCTTTGTCTGCACTCATTATCTGTGTGTGTCTGTGCGTGCACACGCGTGGGGGTGTCACAAATAAGACTTCCCAAATTTCATGGCCCAGTTTGGAAGCTTATGTCAAACTTGTTTTGCTTCATCTGTTTCAGTCAGGGCCTTATATCATTGTTGTTTCAAACATGTGGAAAGCTTAATGGAAGTCATTAACTTTTATTTTAGTTTGGCCATATTGTCATCATGGTGGGCAGATGCAGGGATGGTGTTATTCCCAAGATCCTCTTTTTGGAACACTGCTGTTGTTTACATCTTCTTGATCAGAAGAGAACAATGGTTTTTACTTATTTTTAAAGCTCTGTTTTGCAAATTAACAAAGCCCCTAACAACCTTTGAAAATGTAATTAAATATATTCTTTTTATTCTTTTAACTGTTTGAAATCCTTTAACAAGTTTCTTTTTTTCCCCCTAAACTACCATTTGAAACTTTTGCACTCACAACTCTATGGGTTATTGTTCAGCCGAAGGAATGAAAAGAATTTCATTAGATGTGTTTTATGTTTCTTGATTAAAAATGTCACCCGAGGCTCAGTGACTTTGTTTTATGTTAAATGACGGCTGCGTGCTTTGATCATCACTTTATTGGTGCTTTAATGAATATTAAAAAAACAAAGCTCTGTATTAAAACTTAAGCTCTCATATAAGGAAACTGAATCCCTTTTCCAAGAACTACAGTATTTCTTACTCAACCATTTCCTTCTAGATTAAGGTTTTCTCCAATTCCCCTTCAGCCTGCTACAGACTAAGTTACAGGAAAGCACAACAATTATATTGGAATAAGATCGAAGCCAGAGCAGGAACGAGAGCAGAGCAGTTATGTTTCTATTCAAACAAATATAATCCAGACTTACCATGCACTTGTTTGGTTTCTCTCCAGAATGAACCCTCATATGAATCAGCAGTTTGTAACGCGCATTGAAGGGTTTATAGCGGCGGACACAGCCTGCCCAGAAGCAAGTGAAGTCCTCTCCCTTCCGCTGGTCAATGTGAGTCTTTTCTATGTGTCTGACCAGTTCGTCTTGTTGGTCGTAAGTGGCACTGCAGTCAATCCACTGACAGACCTGTTTGCCACTGCTCAGGTCCTGTTCATCCCCGTCACTGGGCTGCAGGGACTTGGGGGACATGGAGGCGCCCAAGTGAGGCAGAGTCCCTTGAGGCTGGCTCAGCTGCTGGTGGAGGTGGTAAGGGGGAGGCAGCCCCTGGTGATGGTGGAAAAGATCAGCGCTGGAGGAATAATCGTCAGCTGGTTCCTGTTTTAAGAAACTCACCTTCTGGGTGCCGTGCGAGGTGTTCTGGTGAGCAATGCCAGTACCATTCATCATAAGGCTGAGGCTTCCATTCTCCTCGACTTGCTGCATTTGTATCTGCTCACAGTCACCTCTGTCACATTCAGCGGAAAGAGGTACAAGACATGCTGGAGGGGAGGGAATACTGCAAGGGTTTCCAGGCTGAGAGCAAGATTGGGGCTGAGAGGCTTTTTGAGCAGTGTGATGACTGATCTCCACAGGATGAGAGGAAATGCCAGCTGCATTAGTTCGCAGCCCATTCACGCAGGTGACCAGTGACGTCTGCGATGTGCGGATGATCGCTGTAATATCGATTCCTTCGGCTGAAGCCGGCACGACAGAGATGCATCTCTTCTTCAGGTTGCTTGTCTGTAGCCTGGCTGAGTGCTGAGGGGTGCCAAGTGACAAAGGACCCAGGGAGGAGCTGTGTTCATTATTAAACAAGTAGGATGAAAGTGAATTTGTAAAGCTATTATTCATTAGGTCTAGTTCAGGATGCAGGCTACCGGAGGCTCTCAGCTCCATCCCCTCCGTAATCCTCCTATGTGTGGAAGCCTCAGACAGAACCTTATAATCACTCGGGCATTCTTGTTTAATGTGCTGAGCCGGGTGACTTCCATTCAGGCATGGAGCAGCAGAATCTACTGACTCTTGGAACCTGGGTGACCTGGAATACAGTTTTCATTAAGCATCGCAAACTACCACAGGATTTATGATTTTTGTACAAGACACAACACTTGTTAAGCCCTGAAGAATGGAAGCACTTGCTCTCTGCTGAATGTTGGTTGCCCAACACAGCAATTACAGCAAAAAAAGTCTGCAGTGCTTCCCCTACAACCTGTGCAAAGGCAGCATCGTTTTACACAGGATTAATTTTACACACTGGGTTACACACGGAACAGACAATCTCCCCTCCACTGCTACAGGCAGTTCATCAATCACAATCTAGGCTTTCAATGCATAATAGGTTGGGCAAAACAATAGCTGAGAATGAAGTTTGAGAGCTTTGGGCATTTCTGAATTATTCAAATATCGGCATTTTCCTCAGAGCACACTGGGAAAATGCCTTGGCATTCTTGTTCACACGAATCAAAAAAGGCTGGCTGAGCTTTGCTTACATGTCAGAGACAGCCTTTCCTTCACTAGATTAAAACAGGAGCAAGACCAGTGGGGAAAAAAAGAAATCCTAAGAAAGAACTGCTCAATTTCAACCAGTGGTTTGGAATCAATGAGAGATCAGCTGAGTATTTACATGCAAAAAACATAAAGTTCACAGCTGGCAGATTTAAATTGGCAGCCTATGCACTCCCATTTCCATTTTTCATAATAAAGTGTGCATGGGTCTGTAAATCAAAGTAAGATTGTTCTGCAGAAGCGATTTTTCATCTTTCTTGATGTGTGCTGAACCCATTCATTCAGGAAGCAGAATCTCGAGAAATGCCACAGAGACTTTTCAGAAAAACACTGCATTAGGAAACAGTTCCTCCTAACATCTTCTTCCAAGCAGTTAGCAACTGGTTTATGGCTTAAAATAAAACATTTTATCTCAGCTATAAACATTTACTGTGGATGATCCAGCTGTGGGATTTTTCTTAGGACCAGAGGGTGTCCCTTACATATCCCTAAAGCATGGGAGGGTTTAACCTATGGCTTCATGGTGCAGCCACGTGCCAGACCCAGAGGAGGAAGCAGCACATCTGTGTGCAGGGAAGCTGTACCTGAGCAAATAAACCCTCCAGAGAAGTGTCCCACGGCTCTCAGGCTGACACGTTCCACTTAAGTGAATTTTATGGGGTTTTGATGCCAGCACCACAAATGCTGGCTTAGATGATTTTATCACTATTATCCAATAAAATGGAAGCTGGGGTGACTTCTACAACTTCCTTGGCAACAGCTCTCAAAGAAGGACCAATTAGAAAAGCACCGAACAACAATATAAAGCTTCAAAAATACTTCCCATAAAATTAGGGTTGTCAAAAAAAGACACCAGTTCGAGGCACACAACTGGCAACACTGCCTTCACTGGTGACAGGTTTCTAAGCTCCAACAGTTTGCAGGTAATAAGGCTTGACATTAAAAAACCCTTTAAGATCATGACAGAAGTGAAATTCCTCACCATTCACAGCTATAGAACAATCAGATCTTGCAGTTGCCACCAGAAATTTCAAAAGAGTACATTTAATCATTTTAGAGGTTTCCATAAACCATTACTTAAAATTTCTCCCTTTAGGTTTGCACAGTTGGTCTCAGGGTAAACTTAAAGCACCTGTTTTTGCAGATGGTAAATTTATATTAAAAAAACCCCAAACCCAACTGTATTCATACATTATTTTTTAACATTTACAGAACCATATGTCTGTAAAATATGTGGCATAAGTATATTTTTATGGCACATGTTTGGGAAACCCTGCTCTGCTTGCTCAGTAGAAAGCATGGTGTTCTAAACTCATTCTGAGAAAGGTTTTACACATGCCATGCCAGGCACAGTATTTCCAATTACTCTGTTTCTGCTGTACAAAAACTCTTCTAAATAATTCAGTTTGTATCATAGTTTACTGGTCCCAATGCCCCAGGCTGAAGTAAACACAACACATTTCCTACATCATATAAAGCTAACCCAAGCCTTACATTTCAGCCTGTGATAATTGGTGTCATATTATTAAGCTTTATGTAAAGCTCCCATCTTGCCAGAAACCCATGGGAGGAGTTTGGTTTTTGACTAAGCTGGAGTCAGTGCAGAGTACCTGCAGGATGGATACAAACACCCTATTCTGAGAAATACCACTTCCCAAAACTCTCGAGAACATCCACCTGCATTTCCAAGACAGGAACTCAGTCAGGGCTGTACTGCTGTGATGCTGCTGTGCAGACCACGAGATACACAAAAGAGAGGAGTTTTGAAGCAAAAGGCAAGCTGGAATACCTTATTTCTACAGCAAATGAGATGAGGGCATTGAATTCATGCTTCCCATGGCCACAGCCATGTCTTATCCATGCTCTGCCTACAAAATGATAAGCACAGGCTGCTTGTGCAGATCAGAAGGGAGTCCTACAGTTTTCTCTGTAGCACTGTACTTTTATATACATTACATATCCCATGTTAGTTATCTTTGCTGGGAGAATCTGACCTTCCTTCAATGTCCCAATGTTTTGAGTCTTGGGGTACTTAATGTCGAGGTTGCATTAACGCAAAGTCCCTGTATTCCTGGCAGGATTTTGCCATCACTATTCCAGAGAAAGCCCTGCTCATTCCTCCCAGTCCTGGAGGGGCTGGAGGGAGAAGGGGCACAGAAACAAAACTAATGCAGGAGCAACACAAGGTGTGGTGTCTGGCACCCAACTTGCTGGGTGGCTCCTCTTTTACCCATTGACTATTTGCTCCTGTAGTGGCACGCTGCTGTCACAGCCAGGGATCAGATCCCAGGCCTGGCACCCACAGGCTGTGCTGGCCGTGAGGATTTCACAGTCTCTGGACAGTAGTCAAATATAAATGCATTAAATGCATATGAAATGAACAGGCAAGATGAGAGGACAAAGGAGAGCAGGACAGCATAAGGAGCACCGTGTGGACACACAGATCAGCATGAGCAGCTCTGGGGGGCTTCCAGAAGGGAGTGGGGCCAGCAGGATACACCCCACGAGCCTCTCTTCACAGGGAGCATCCATGCACTCGGGATGAACAGTCTGAGGGAAGAGAACTGCTGCTGAAGCACATGAAAGCTGAGTGTAGGGCCTTTGAAGAGTAACAGCAGCCTCTCAGAGGAGACTAAGGCAGTGTTTCCAAAGAGACTCCCTTACGTGGTAATTGGAGCCAGAGCACGAGGCCAGTAGCACCACGCCAGAAGCGCTGCAGTTCCCAACTGCCCTCAGAGGAAAAGATGACTGTATCTGCAATCTCCGGCTTATTTACAAAACATACATGCCTTGCACTGCCACTGTAAATGTCCACGGGGTGAGAACTGACAGTTTTAAGAAGCTGGAGGGGATTGTTCTGCTGCACATCCAGGGACCCCGTGCAACACTATCCGAGCGCTCTGATGTCTTCCCTGGGTTTTACATGCCGAGCACTGAGCGCTGTGTGGGAGGGTTTGCCGTGTCTGATAATGGATTATTTGACAAAGGGCCAACCTTAGCTCTGTGCTGACTCCAGTTGTGGCGAGGAAGGTATTGGGACTCTTCCAGTCCCACACACATTGCATTCACAGATAGAATGTAGCAGCAATTAGGCTGCACAACTTAAAAGTTATTAACTGAGTGGGAAAAAGGGGCCAGGAAGAAAAGGGATCATGACTCTTGGCCTAAGGCAGTCATCCCTAGAATACAGTTTTCAAGGGAAAGCAATTCCGGGAGAAGCTGAAGGGGGTAACAAGTTTCAGTGCATTGAGGGGAGAAAAAGACAAAGACAATCACAACCCCAAACCCTGAGGGAGCTTTTTGATTGCTAGGGGAGGCACTCTCTGGTTTGTTTGGCTTTTCCCTGACATTTCATTTCCTAGAAGTGCAAAGTGGTTCAAAGCTCAATCCAGAGAGATGGTCTGAATCTGTATCTCCCTTTATTTCTGCGCTGGTCATTAGAACTGAGCAGAACAGCCAAAGAGAGTTTGCCCTGACTTCCATGTGCTCCAATATCTGACAATTCCAGCCCTACTTCTCCCACCTATTTTGTAATGAAGGCTGAGATCTGGGGGGGCACAGAGCACCCCTGGCTCCCACTGACTTCCCTGCTGGGCATTTACCCCCACTTCACTTAGGTTCTCCTGTTTTCAGATCTTCAGGGAAAGATGTTTCTGTTACTGGCTTGTAAAGAACCTTTAGTGTCACAAACACCATGAACAGAAATCATGCCCAGTGCTGCCCACCTTCTCTCAAATGTCAAGGTTCTGGCTCTGAACCACTTGTCATGAACAGCACAGTGACAGAATGAGACACTGTGTCCAGGAGGTCCACAGAGCAGAGCTGGGCACTGGCTTCACCTTGCAAATCCCATGCAGACAAAAGCAGTATTAGCCAGGTGGACATACAAGCAGAGCATGACCAGTGGGGGACACAACCCACTCCCTTGTAAAGGAAAGGTCCTTCAAGATACTCTCCATACATTTCCAAACTTAGAAGCAGTAGAGCCTCAAGGCTTTAGACCACGCCACAAAGCAAAGGGGAGGGAAGCAGGCCTATCACCTGCCACTTTCTCATGTTATGCAGCAGACAATCCTTTATGTTGTTCTGGGAATCCTCTTCCAAACGGGGGCTGGAAAAGGTTCATATTTCTGAGGGTGGGTACTGTGATGCCAGATATGCAGGTATCTGTCATTTCTTCATTATAGATTTTACAAAAAGGTTCAAAAAGATCTAAGCAGAGTACTCTCTTCTTCCTTTTGTTTGCTCCTGCCCTAATTATCTTTGTTTCATAATTGTCCTCACTGACAGAATAAAAAAAACAGTTGATAATTGCCAGTCCCACACTGAGCCATAAAGAAGCCAGGAGGGAGTAGATTTACATCCAGCTGCAAAGGCATCTACAAATCTTTGTAGCAGTACTGGAATACTTTGTTATGTGGCATGGATATTATTTGTCCTTTTCAAACAAATATACAAAAAACTCTTCCCACTTGCTTGCCATGTTACCGTGCCTCCTTCTCCTGAAAACACAGATGGTTCTTACCCTACCAGTAAATGGAAAAGGGGAAACAAGACATAAATATGTATAATAAAGTCAGGAACAGTTGGATTTTCAAGACCAAGCTGTAGGCCATTATTTCCTCTTGCTGTGACTATGGAAATTTGGGCTTGATAGTTCCATGCAATTATTCCAAATACCTGCGATAAAGGCTGCAACTTTATTGAGGTTTTTCTTTTCTACAGCTCTTCAAAAAGGCCAAGATTATTCTGTATTATAACCCCTGCCAAAAAGCAGAGTCATTAAAAGAGATGGACAGATTTTAATTTGTAGCAGGCTTCTATTCACAATGGATGTCTGTTTAGGGTACTTGTATAAAATCTGGTAATGTTAAATTTGCAACAACAACAAAAAAATAATGGAGTTTTGTGTTTTCATATAATTAATTTATAGCAAATGTTTAAATAGAGATTCTGTTCATAGCATATTCAACTACACTGTAGATATCAAAACCAGAGACCAAATTTTCACATTATAGCCTTAAAAGCAAATAGCAAGGATGTGGCTGTATGAGAACACTGAAAATACTTCATTAAAGGAAACGCTGTAGAAATAAAAGTGGCACTGGCTTCCTGTAGGTTTGATGGTGGCATGCCAACCTGCCATATGGGAAATGTTGGGCTGGGACTAAGTATCATCCCTGCCTTCCAGGCTGCAATGCATGGAAACACCATGGCATTGGGGAGGAGGTGCAGAGGAGGCAAGACTGACCCTACTGAGTCCCCTAGCAAAGCTCTCATCTGCTTCTGAGCCCACTGGAAGAGGCACACACAGTGACTCCTCCTGGCACTGCAGGGCTTCCAAAATGAAGGGGAAGCCAAAAACACTCTCAAACGTGGCACCCACAGGCACTACTGGGAAACAGTTGAAAGAGAAGTGATCAGGGTTGCAGAGGTACCTCATCTCCGAGTGTGCCAGGTTGAGCTGCCCCACGTGCAGCAGCCGCTCCCGGGACAGCGGGTGCTCCCGCACCAGGGAGTTCCCCGTGTGGATGAACAGCCCCTGCCTGCAGACAGGGACTGAGCTACTCGTCATCTCCATGTCCATCATGGTCTTCTTCTCGGAGAGCAAGTTACAATGGTTGTAGCCACCGTTCACTGTCAAAGAAACAAGTAAAATAGACAAAGATAAGCCTCTGACTAAGAACTCTCTCTGCTGACTACTGCTTTGTGTGATCATTTTGGATTTCCTTGGAGAATTCTCACAGATGACAAGGCAGTGGAAAAGAAAGGTTTAATTAATTGTAAAAAAATTTGGATCACTGAAGTTTTAAGTTTTGTGTCTATTTCTACCCTTCATGGCCTCCCTCCAAAAGGGTAACTGCCTTTCCTCCTATGTATTTTTATGATAAAACCTTGCCTGTGTTAGATTTTGGAGAGGGATGTTTCAGGGTCCCTTTATTTTCAGGGAGAGGCACTCTCTGAAAACAGTGACGTAAGTTGAGTTTTCTTGCAGAGAATTATCTCTGTGATTATGACTTTAGATGGGCATGTTTCTGTTTTACTGTCAGGTCACCAGTTTCAAAAAATTTAAGTGATTTTGTTTCGATTTAGACATTTAACTGTATTTTCCAGGGAAGCTGTTATTATAAATGCTAATAATCATATATTCTGCTCTAGTAAATAATACACTTTACAGACTAGAACTATAGCAATATTATTATATATAATGCCATGAATTATAATCTAGCTAAAAAGAGAGGACAAAGGGAGAAATAAAAACTTATATTGCATTGGTCAAACACTATCAATTCCTCTGACTTTAAAGCATATTAGTTGTATTCTTTACCTCTAGTGGACTAGTCAAAAACTTACAGATAAGCATGCAAAAAAAAGTATTTGTAAGAAATTCAGCCTTCAGAGGCTACCCAAAAGAGCAACAATAGCCATTTACCACCATTTCCACTATAGTGGATAAAACATGTGTTTAGAAAACTAGATATGAAAGCAATCACAGCTGTGTGGTTTTCACAGAGAGCCCAGAAAGTGACTCTTCCACCCTTGCACCCAACGCTGACGGTGAGCTGAACTGTACTGCAGTCAGTCCATTCTCTACACAGGCACCAAGTGTCACACACTGAGGAAGAAAACAAATTCTGCAGTCAAAGGGACAGAAAAGATAAAGCCTGTGCTCAGTTTCATGCAAATCATTGATGTTCACAAGCATCAAGGTGTGTTACAAGGCACAATTCATAGTTTTGTTGGGTCAGTAGTACCCAGACAATGTCTGTGCCGTTCAGCCATCCCAAAATAGGTGTGTAAGATGGGTTCATCCAGCTCCAGGATACATTTTCCTCTTCTCATTGACTACAGAAGGTGCCTAAACAAGTAACTTAAACTAAGTACCTGACTTTTAGACAACTGCAGTTGTGTGAAATGAATCCCTTTGAGCAGCCATATCACTTATAAACATCTCCACCCCAATCAACCTGCTTTACATTGCTCTCCTTCCACTGAAACCCACACTGGACCTGCCACTGGCAACACAACTTCTACTTTTCAACACTATAATCTGTGGTCTTATCCAGAGCAGGTAAATATCAATATAAAACCACGGAATGGTTTGGGTTGGAAGGGACCTTCAAAGATCATCTAGTCCAATCCCCCTGCCATCGGCAGGCATGTCTTCCAATGAACCACATTGCCCCAGGGATGGGGCAGCCACAGCCCCTCTGGCCAAACTGTGCCAGTGCCTCACCACTCATCATGAAAAATCTTATCCTTATATCCAAATTAAATCTACCTTCCTTCAGTTTAAAACCATTGCCCCTTGTCCTGTTGCTGCAGGCCCCAGTAAAAAGTTTTCCTGTTTTTCTTACAAGCTCTGCTTTACATACTGAAAAGCCACAATAAGCTGTCCCCAGAGCCTTCTCTTCTCCGGGCTGAACAAGCCCAGCTCTCTCAGCCAGTCTCCATGGCAGAGGTGCTCCAGCCCTCTGATCATATTCTAACCCTACAGCAAACCAAAGGCAAAGGGGACAGCCGTGGCTCTCTGTGTCACTACAGTCAATGAAAGCTTTGAAAATTATGAGAGTCATGTTCAGGGGTTTGGTGAGTGTAAATGAGAAGAAAGCAGTGACAGGGGAAGGCAAAAAGCCTCTGGTAACTGGAGAATTTGTGAAAGGGCTCACAGCACAGAAGTCCATTCTCCTCCCCTGGCTGGGCTCCCCAGCATCCCCAGCATGTCCCACAGAGACACTGGGGGACCATGGAGATGAAGGTGTAGCCCAGGCAAGCACCCAGACCTACAGATGGGAGTGGGCACATGTGACACCCAAATTACAAGTTACACGAGGCATTGTTGTGACATTTCCAGAAGAAAATTCCCTGTTTCCAGTGAAAAGTTTTCAGCGTTTGGCTGGTACATTACATTTCTTGACCATTTAATTATTTGATTTTTACTTTTTCAGATGTCAGAATCTTTAAGATTGGAAAACTAATACCAAGTTTTTCTTACCCAGCTCCATCACAACTGAGAAAAGTCCCAGGAGTGTAGGCCAGCATTATTTTATATAAACGTTTATAAAAAGCCCATATTAAGATTTTTCAGGAATTTACATGAGATATTTGAAGAGAAACCAATTTTCATTTGAACTATAAAAAATGGGTCATTAGCCTTTTTCAAGGTAATTAATATATTACATTCTACATACAAAGACCTGAATTCAATGACACTGCGTGACTGTTCTGAATGACTGAAGAGATGAAGAAGCTGTAGAGAAATGCAGTGTCTTCTGGCCTGCACAATGCAGTCACCGAGGAGTTTTAAGATCACTTTGGAGGCCTTTCAGCTTATCTGATTATCTGCAGGGTCTTTTGGGTTATTAGCTCTGCCCTGCCTGTAATCATGACAAATTATCATCGTATCTCTGGAGTCCACAACTCCATCAGGCTTTATCCCATTCCTATTTTGGCTTCACCCCATGACAATTTAACTCACTTCAGGGGTAATACCTACCTCAGCAAGACTTGTGATTGTTAACTGGGATAGATGAATCCCATTTAAAGGGTATCTAAAGACACAGTGCAACACTAGTGAATCAGCTTTCCACACTTTTAAAGGCCACATGACCAAAGGAAGATGGTAAATCAATCATACTTACAATACCCAGCTCACAGTTCCACTATTTCCATCAGCAATGTTACCTGGAGTATAGTCAAGATGTGTCTTCCTTCCAAAATATTGTAAAGTTGCTTAAAATGTCTAAGATTTATACTGGACTCGTAATAAAACACTTTCTTTCATTCCCCAAATGACACAAGTCTGAAATTCATTAGGGCTTTCTAAATATGTACTTTACCAATTTTATCATATTATCAAAACAAAGAAACTTGAAGCTCTCACCAAAGCTCAGCAATACCAACTGCAGCACACACTGATACCTATTTGTGTGAAGATGGAGATTTCCTAGAATAACATGAACACTATCCCTGTGCTGTCAAAAATAATTATCTTCTCTTGTAGCTGTCAAATCAGAAAACACATTTGCTTCCTGCAAAAGAACAGAGCACTTATGCTAAATCTGTGAAGTTCTGTTTCAGCTAATCCACCACACATTTGCCTTCACAAAGTACCTTACAGATTCATTCATAAGAGCTAAAAATCTTGCACGACAGTGCCCTGAGAAGTCACAGTTGCACCAAAAAGCCTCTGAAATGTGCCCACCACATGGGAGCTGGAACAATGATGGACAGGGAACACCATCACCAGCTCACGTTTCTTTCCTCCCACAGAAACTGAAAAAAGAGCTGAGATTATCTCTGTACAGACAACCTGAGTCTATATCCAACTCTTCAAGCACTTGTGAAAGCCAATTCACTGCCTCTGAAAAAAAGGGCAATAAGGCTGCTTTACACCACTGTAAGAACAGAATCTGGCCCTTTGACAACTGGCTGTTCTATACAATATTAATATTACTGCCTGGCACACACAAGATTTAAGCACTTTCCATGTCTGGAACTGGATCTCTTCTTTCACTGGTATCGAGGGGCCTTTAACCCATATACTGTAACTTACCAATAACAGATGAAAAGAGCACACACCCCCTCACCTTAGACCAGAGGGTTCACCCTGCTTGCACTGCACCACAGCCATTCCATAAATCCATATAAAAACTAATCCTAATTTACAGAGAGCAAATCTAATAAAAGCAGTATGTTTTCTAGAAGGATCCCATGGAAGTCGAATCCATCAAGGTAACTTTTGTCTTTCTCTTTTTCTCTCCTGCAGTTTTGATTTGTATCTTTACGTTTGAATGTTCGTGAAGGGAAGACATTGACGCAATAGTGTGCAAAGGCTGCAATCAGGCAATTCCTTCCATATCAGTAATCAAGTTAGTTCAATTTTGGGTATCTTGCTTCTTTCATTCTGGGGTAACTGACTTTGGGAGAGTTTTTTCCTGATTTATGCCAGATTAATTCTAGTGAGAATTGGTCCCACTGATTGTGATGAGGCTCCACACCTCAGGAATGACAGCACAAACTAGTCAAGATCTGTAGGGTCAGTGCTACGTTTCTTGCTGGGGGTAAATGCTCCTGGAATCAAGCAGAACGTTTCCTCACACCAAAGGAAACCTGCCTGTGCAACAATGACATCCACACTCTGAACACCCCTAACTAAAGGACAATAGCTCTCTGTCTTTCCTTATTTACCATTCAGGAAGGCTTCACTCTTACTTGTGGCTAAGAAGGTAAGAGCAAGAAAACTTACCGAAAGGGTAATTATTCAACAATAAACACACATTGCAGTGCTTTGGAGTTTACCGAATTCAAACCAATGGACAAATAACTGAAAGATGTCTAATTTGACTCACATTCGAAATAGAGATAGATCTGAAATATTTGCTGAACATACTTAGATATCCCCAGAGAACTGTGGGTTTTGCGGCGAAGACTAAACTAGGTCATTTGCCTTTTTTTTCTTACTGTTCATTCTCTTTAATTACTTCTTCTTTAAAACAAAAAAAAAAATTGCCATTCTTGGTTTTGTTTGGATGTGGCGTCCAAAATTTACCACGACAACAGTGAGCAATGGAACGCTGTTACTGGCAGCAGAATGAGTCACGTGAAACGAGTGAAAGACCAAACAGCACCAGATTTTCTCAAACAAGTGAAAACCATCCACGCTGGAGGAGGCCATCAAATCCCTCCACTGAGAGGAAATTATTAACTCAAAGGGTGCCAACACAGCAAAGCCGTGGGGGGAAGGTGCTGTACACACACTCAGCACCCCATTCCACATAATCAGCATGGAATAACCTCCATCACTGCGTGGCATGACTGTCTGCCACACCTCCTACCCAGTCAGTAATTCTCCAGAGAGATGCACAGCCCTGTGCTGCCTGCTAGAAGGCTCTAATGAATGAACTCCAATGCTTCAAAACACAAAATCTTCAAAAGGATTCATGCACATAGAGCATTTCTGACAATTTCAATAACAACAAAATCAACACTTTCCTAAGTTTTTTATGCCTGTCATGACATTCTCTATGGTGAATGGGAGGGATTGTCTTAATCCTACAACACCAAGCCTGAGGGACAGAAAAGTAGCAAAGGAAAGCAAAGCAGAGGCTGAAAAATAGATACTGGAGTTGTTCTTACACCCCCTGCAAGGCAGTCCTGACTGTGAAGACACTTTTTGTGAAAGAACATGGTTTCTCTTTTGTTTCAGTGAACCACTGTTAGCAGGGATATATTATGAGTCGGGTGTAAATTTTTCTATTATGGAGATATTTAAGGAAAAACACTTTAGAAATAGGCAGGAGTGATTAGCCATGGATGCCATTACAGCCTTAGCAGACTTTACACAACTGTAATACTGGTATTTTCAGTTAGATCTTAGAACAAGACATCCTGAACACAGACTTGCAGATCTTGGCCTGGAGACCCAAAACAGGGGATGTTCAGATGTTGTCTTGGCCTCTCTGCAGTCACTTGCACCATCCAGTACACAACAAATCTTGAGAAATTTGGACATCTCACCCCTTCAAAGAGGAAAGTTCTGCACTTTTACAGACCTTTGCAGTAGTTTCTAATTCAGTAGAGGACTTCCAGCAACATCTAGCTAGGAAGATCACCTTTTTTAAACCACACAATGTGGTCCCAGCTTGTCCAACCAGGACTCTTTATGTAGGTAAATGTAAACTCTCACAAGGCATTGAAAACTCCACCTTTTCACTACAAGCTAAGTTTTACCCTGTGAAGCTTTGGGAGCTCTCTGTTCTGATTTCATCTCTGTGTGATATCAATACCGTGCATCACTCAGGTTTCTCCCCTGAGTAGAAGGTGGCAAGAAGTGCTTCAGAGCTGAAGATCCCCAGAGCAGTGCATTTAAGTGCAGAATTCCTACCTTGTTCCATTAATTACCTGAGTCCTCTGTAATGCACAGATATAAAATGCAGGACCTGAAAATCACGCTGAGGAAACAACCACTTGGGTACTGACTATCAAACAAAGTCAATGTTACATGGAGAAGTTACTGAAAGTGTTCAGACATTACTGTGCAGTTCTTTCGATCCATGGAGACAAACATACTGACTGTCAGTAGGACCATTTGTCACACACAGCTCCTTTGGCTCGTTGAGACTGGGAACAGAGGGCAGCAGCCTCTTTTCTTGCTGCCTTCCTTACCTGAGGTCTGAAATGATTAACAACACCAGCACTAAATTTTGGCTGCTGCCTTCAAGAGTTCATGTGTCAAAGAGGAATAAAGCAGCTCACATCACACTCCAGATTCACCCCCAATTTCTGTATCAGTTCCAACCTGTTCACATTTTAAGGTCTGTTTTGTACAGTTGGTAGAGATGTGGCTTCATTTATTTATAATGCTTGTACACCATCTTAACAAAAACACACTGAGGGCCAAAAGTTCTTTGACCACACTGTATAGTGAGAGTTGAGTGAAGACTGAAATTATCCTACATTGGTGTATCAAAACAGAGGTGGCAGATCCTCTGCCTATTTGCAAATAGATGCAGATATCAAATATTAGGATTAAAAACAGCAGCACTGAATAAGATTAAATAAAAAAGAAGCATCTCCGTCCAAGTTTTTATGAACCATGCTATAAAATGTTACAACAGAAATACTTATTTCTTTACTTTCACATTGATGCATGAGTGAAGACAGAAGGGCTAAGAAAAATCTTGTAAACTAAACCAACCCAGATAGTGAAATAATTTGTTGAGTATCAATCTTAAAAACTCATGAAAGATAAATACAAGCCATGTGTGTCTCTCTAGTAAATTATAGATCCTAAGTGTTGGCTACATCCATATTTGTTATTTCATGTTCAATTTATTTTTAAAACTAGTTATTTGGACTGCATTATATTTCTGTTCCGGGTAATTTATTTTTGCAGGCTACACACAGTATTTTAAGAGAGTGAATGTGTAGGGTTGGCACTACAGAAGAAAGAAGCGTGGTTAATTTTATATCAGTCCAACTTAATACAATTTGAAAACATTTCAGCAGTTTAGAGATCTGCAACCTTTTCACTTTCGAGCATGTGGAAGAGTTGGCTCCCATATTCAACTTTTTCATGATACTTTAAAGGTTATCTTGGAGTGCAACAGGCAGCAAAGAACACGTAACAATACACTACCTCTTTCACTGCTAAAACGGCTTGCAATGTTATGGAGCTGAGATTTCCAGCTGAGACCTGAACTACACAGTTTGAATGTAGCAAGCATGGCCCAGACTCAGGAAAACACATGCCATGAGCTTTGGTTCCAGTGACTTCACAACCTCAGCTGATGTTCTGAGTTAGGCTCTAGATGTGTAAGGACAGAACCATTTTAGGCAACAGTGAAAGGATTCTCAGAAAAATACACTGTCTACCATCACAAGGAGTTTTTCCCTAAAGGCAGGTTTGGAACTCAACATCCTTGGCTTGTGTTTGGATCTCAGATCTCTAAATTATGCCCCTAAAAAGCTCTGAGAGCAGACTGAAAATGACCATTGGCCTCTTTTGCGGTAATCAGGACAAAACCTTTTGCAAACTGATGAAACACAGGTCTTGTCATTCATTGTTACAGAGCCTCTTTGGCTTGGAATCACCTTTAGCCTGTTACCAGGCAATCTGAAAAATATTGTTCTCAGCACATCTGGCCTTTTTTTGTGGACAGTTATCCTTCCTCACTACTTGGATTCTGGTAACAGCGGGAAAAGACATTAAAATAAATGTTTTAGGAAAATACTAAGCTCAACAAACATTATTTTAATTAAAAGGAAATCCTAAAACCCTTCTAATGGGCACTTGGAGAATGTAAGCTCAGTGTAATGAAATTTGATGTGTTTCTTTTTCTTTTTTTTTTTCTAAGATGACTTTTTGGAATAGGTTTAATTCTCAATATGTCTGATAGGTAGGATGCATTATGTGTTTGCCTTGCCAAACACAGGAGAATCAGGGTGTCTTGCCACCTTGTGAGGAAACATGTTCAGAGGACACACAAATACAACCATTGGCCCCATTCTCCTTTCCCAATTCTCCACTAATCTCAGTTTCCCTTTCATTCCTGGGCTTCTCTGAAACCTCTCTTGCACTCCCACTACCTTTAGCCCTCTCCAGCCTGTGCCCCACCTTCCAGCACACGCTCCAGGATGCCACACATGCCAGGCTGCTGCCACGTTGTGCAAAGCTCGCCCTACCAAATCCACTGCACTCTTTAGATGCACAAGTTTTAACCCTGGCTGGAGCTGGACACACTATGCAGGTACCAAACTGTATTTTCAACGTGAGCAAGACAAACAACACAGAGAAACTGCTGTGTGATTCATCAGCCTGCACATGAGATGGATCCACAACCTATGCTCCCAGAGACAGCTGAAGCAGGGGGAAGCAATCCACACCCCCCAAATAAACGCCACTGTGCATCCAGTGTAAGCTATAAGGCAACTATACACCATTTAGGGTTATATCCACACTCACCTGCCCTTTGGTTTGTCTTTTTTGTTGCTCTAAACAGACAACATTCAGGTTTTCACACCAGCCTGTCATTAGACAGCAGCTGCAGGTTAAAAGAGCTCCACAGTGACTCTTTCAAGACAGAAGTTCACACATTTTGTGACGAAATACTTGAATTGTTCCTGTTGTAAACATGCTTTCATCATCGATTACATGACTCCACTGAGAATCAGGATCTTTCCATACATGTACAGACTAACAAAATCCATTCCTTTTGGTTTTTTCCTCTAAGTCACTGAATTCCCTAACAGCCAGAGCATGTATGCACTGCATGTGGGTTACTGCTTTCCCATTTACTTATGAAACTCTGAACTTTTAAACTCCCAGATCTCCACTCCCCTATATTTTACTTAGTCCATTTAGTCTCTCTTTTTTCATGGAAGTTCCAGCCAGCAGACCATGTAAAGACTCCACTGGGGTATGTGCTCTCCCAAACATTTGAAACACAAGGATGTGCAGGGAATGAAACCTGGGGTTTTGCCATATGGCACCTTGCATATGTCTTGTGTAAACATGTATGTCTATGTCCCAAGAAGGAATTTTATGTCTGCCTGGCTCAGCAGCACACTATATACTTTAAAAAGGAGAAAAACCAACACAACCAAAATTATTTCCATCAAGATGTTGAGCTCAAAGTTTTAGGAGCCTGGAAGTGTCACGAAGTCAGCAACAGCCACAGAAGCCAACTGCTACAAAGACAAAATCACTGCAAGCCACGTGGGATTACAGAGAAACAGTCAACTTTAAACAAAGGGGGAAACTGGTAACTAAACACGTTTTGTTCCTTTCCATGCAGGCTGGATGGAGGAAAAGGTCTGGTGGGATGTGGATGCACAACACCTACCCTTATGGACCTGGTTCTGGGGCACACATTTGGAAACCAGTCTACTCACAGGCAAAGAAGACAGAAAATGAGTCATAATAGGAATCAAAAGGTACCGGGAGTCTAGAAAGAACTTTCCACGTTGCAATGTGATAGGAATGCTCCAACATGTACAGGGAATACAGTGGAGGGGAGCTGGCAAAGCTGCACTGCACATCAGCTCCAGCTACAGGTTGTCTTCCACTTTTGCTCCAAAAAGTGCCAATTAGGCTCCTTCCCTATGAGAGGCTTCATGAGCCACTCCTCTTGGTATCTTTGCTTCAAGCTCACATGTTGCAGGAGCTTCTTCCACACATTTTTTCTGGTTTTTTATATATTAGAGGGAGGAAAAGCTACAGTGAAAAGGCTTTTGGTTGCTGAAGACCATACATTCTCCTAATGCACTTGCATTGGTTCCTCCATTCTCTTGCTAAAAAGGAGACATCCCCACATACACAACTTCCATCTAGACTTACTGCACATCTCTCACACTTCCCCAGTAACCCACATTCCCCTCAATCTCTTTGTGCTCTTGTATAAAGTATTTTTCTAGAATGAGAACTCAAATTGCTACCACAGAGGCAACCAGTTCACCTACACAGTCTCCTTGGTCATTTAAGACTTGATACCTAATACAGTAATGACTTCTTTACAGCTCAGAATTAACACTGCCAGGATGAAAATTCAAGACAAACAGCTTCCTCAATATATGCTGAAAAGAGCAAACAGCCTACCCCTGCTACTTTTCATTTGCTTTTTTCATTGTTTGACATTTCTTTCTGCCAGAATTTTGGCATTATTTCAAGGCTTGATTTGAAATATATTCAACATCAAGTGATTTGCAATGTCGTTTTCTATTTTACCAGAACTATGCTTGGGACTAATTCTACTCAAATTGAATTTACCCTTCTGCACTGAGTGCCAGTGAATGGGCCTCTTGCAGACTCTCCAGCACACAACACACTTTTCCCCAACTCTGCACAGGTCTGAGCACAGCAGAGTTACCTCTGACTGCAGTCTTAGGGCTGCAGGTACATGCAGAGCATGTTCCAACATACAACTTAATGTGTCACCAGTAAGAAGAGTCTACTGAAGGGCAGTGTCAAATATGAGAATTCTTGGTGCAATAATCACCTCTATGCCATGTTACTCAGAAGAGAAACTCTTCTCTATGACTGAAGTAGTTGAGGTGTCTACCCATAAAGGAGCAGCTTCAGAGAACAGCTGGGAGGACTGAACATCTTGGCTGTATCCATGTCTTCAGCAGGTCAGATTCTGGGGATAACCAGGCACCCTCACCACCACCTGGTCTGCTGTGGGGTTTTTCAGCAGACTGTGGGACAGGGTAAGAATAAGCCCATTGTGGGATCTGCTGTGTAGAGGTAAAGCCACAGGGAAAAAGAAATGCAGAGCTAGGGATGACGCAGAAAGATTAAAGAGTACAAGGAATGCTGTAAAAAGGGAAAATATTCACACTGAATGGTGCTGGCTTACATGAACACTGAATAACCAACAATCAGAAGTTTAGAAGTCTCTCTTTTGAATTGCCTGAGCAGACCTTTCTCTGTACCTTTTTTTTCTCCATGCTTTACAGTATCAGATCCTGCTCTCTGCAGTTGGTAACAAGTACTCTCTTCCCTCACTGTGAGCCAGCAGGGAGGCAGCACAATGGCAGTCAGATTCAGCAGATAAAACCTACCTGGATTAGTTTACCTTTTTTCTTGGGTAAGACAGAGAATAATGAGGTTAATGAACCTTTGGCACGATCCAGTTTTCCTGTTAGTTCTTATTGCTGCATTAAATTGCCCTCTGAAAAAGGCCTAGAAAGTTCAGTGCAGAACTAACCAAAATGCAGGTAAAGGTTGCCTCTATCAAGGTTTCCTCATGTCAAAATACAACTCAGCAGCATGAAACACTAAGCAAAACCTCTCAGGAAAGTGCACATACTTACACACTGTCCGGATTCCAGTGTTACAGCACTCTCAAAACTCGAACTAGGGCTGACTCTTCAGATCTACTGCACCTCTTCTACTGACCATCCCCAACACCAAGAATATGTGAAGGGCATGAAATCATTCTAACATGCTGATCCAACCCATCCCGTGGAACAGAGTAATTCATTCATCATGCTGTCTCCAAGCCCAGTTCTGTTCTTGTCTGGTTATCAGTCAGGAGGTGCTGCCACAGGCAGGGAAATAACAGCACTGCAGAGAGTTAGGAAGTCTTCTAGAACTGAGTTCTGAGGATGCACACTGAGGGATGAATTCTGACAACTACATTTTAGTAACAGCTTCCAGGGCTCAGTTACAGATACAAAGAGTGCTGCCAGCAACTCAGCAAATACTGTTTCCTAATCAAACCGAGCAAAGACCCACAGACAAAATCATCTACTCACAGACTAGATCTGAGGGTCTCAGACTGAGAAAGTCCAGCTTGGTACACCTCTGGGCAGACATTCCATTCCTTTCCTTTCCTCTTTCCCATCAGCTTGGCACACTGCTAACCCTGATAATCAGGGATGAAAACTTATATCAGGAATGTGCATTTTTATGTGAATTTAGTGCTGGGGGAAAAAAAAGCCAGGTTAAGAGCTACGGATATGGAAATGTTCCCACAACAGGTAAAATATGGTCAAAATATGAGCAAGGTTCCCTAAATATCAGGACCAAAGAGCCAGAAACTACTTCTTAGTGGGAAACGGAGCCCTATGGTGAAGTGACCGAGTCTGTGAATAGCAGGCATAGCACAGGAATTGAGTGCAACTTCCAAAGACCACACAGTTTATAGGCTGAGCCCAGAAAGAATGCCAGTGTGCTTGGTGCATTGTATTTCCTCCAGGGTATCTCCATCTAGTTTAACCACACACTTGGATCTTGAGCGCATCTTTTAGCAAGACACCAAATCTCAAAGTGGGATCTTTAAATTATGGAGAATTACTTCTGCAGCAGTTTGTTCCACGGTTCTCAGCAGGAATTCTATATAGCTTGAATTTGCTTGACTTCAGTTCAGGCACTGGGGCTCACACCATGCCTTTGTGTGCTAGATGAAAGCACAGACTACCTGGTACTTTCTCCCTCTCTCTGCAGACAACTTTAGACCTTGTTCCTACCTTTTCTCCAGTGACTAACTGGCTGCTTTCTTCATTTTCTCACACTAGAGTATATTCTCCAGATCATGAATCGTTTGTGTGAAATGTTCTCTTAAACGCAGCCAGTTTTTCCAAGGAACCTTGTTAAATTGTCAACACTTAGAACAGCACAGCACTAGAATCATTAATAACATAAGACAGCAGCATTGTTTTGCTACTTCTGCCTGATATGTGCCTAAACACAGCTCTACGAATTTTAATGGTCTTTAATGGGTCCTTTGAATGGTCTTTAACAGGTCCTTTAATGCTCTCAGAGCTTGGGGGAGAAGGATAGTTACTCTGGTTCTGTGTGTGCATGACTTTAATACAAGTCTCTGCTAGGAATAAAAGTCACCAAATTATACCACTGTGAATCCAAAGTTAATGACCCAGAATGAGTTCTGCTGTCGATGGGCCTAACTCAATAGGCACCACTGAAAACAATGGAGTCCCCCAGTGTGTGACCAAAAAAGAAATAACAACTTTTTAAGGAATGTAGCAACTGCAGAAGCCCAGTAACCACTT
The DNA here is from genome assembly GCA_013396655.1 of Campylorhamphus procurvoides. NCBI lineage: Eukaryota > Metazoa > Chordata > Aves > Passeriformes > Dendrocolaptidae > Campylorhamphus > Campylorhamphus procurvoides. Next base: position 38,060 of record WBMV01003767.1, on the reverse strand, counting down.
ATGAAACTGAGGGGGGAAACCAGCCATTTGAATTTTTTGTTTACAGGCAAAAAAGAGCTCCAGCAATAGAGTCAGTGAGTGTGAGATTTCTGTTATTTTAATTAAGCCTTTCTTAGATTTGCCTTGTTTGGTTTAGCACAAGTTCTACAAAATACATCTAAACCCTGTGGCTGGTTTGCAAAAGACAGCAGAGAGGGAGTAACTGAAGCCATTTAAAAAATAGAGGAGCTGGAAGCTAAATGTGTGTGTCATCCGAGCTCCACACTAAGCCATGGCCTTTTACAGCTAAAATGATCGCCGACAGAGCAAACTACAGCTCTCAAAAACCCCTACTTACCTGGCAGAAATCCATGTGATCCTGAGCACGCTGACTAAGAAATTAGCTGAGATTAAAGGGGAGGAATGCAACTTCTGGAAGTTCCCAAAAAGAGAAAACCAAGAAATTTTTCCTTCTCACTGTCAGCAAGTCAGCAAGAGGGAAAACATGAGAGCAGCACAGCTCCAAAATCACTCCTTGTGATACGACAGAGGCAAGTCTCATGCATTATTTGCACTGCAAATCATTAGCAGTAGTTTTCCAGAAAGAGAAGCAAGGAAAGAAGACACGAGCAACAGCCAAGCCGGGGCACCACAGAGCTGCAGGGATCTCCCTCCAAGCTGGGGTGACCCAGGGGGCTCCCACCCTGTGGGAAGAAAGCCTTCCCCAGTGGCTGTGTTAGCCTGGGCTAGGCTGGCACAGCTGCTCAGAGTGTGTCTCAGAGCCCAGATGTCAGGGCTGTGTGTCAGCCACGTGCTCTCAGCCACTCCGTGGATACACTTAGAAAGCACTGAGCTCTACAGAAACACCACTATTCGTGCTGCACCCACCAGTCCCACACAAGCAGGAGTGGTTTCCCAAGGCTCAAGCCTACGTGCCCTGTACGTCAGTGCATTTTCCTCTTCTCACTCAGTGTGGAAAAGCAAAGTATCTTGTTTCTGTGTAACTGAATCCCAGCCGTGTGTATACAGCTAATGACTGGTTACACCACACATAATGAGGAGTCACGTTTTGCTAACTGCATAGAAAATAAACACGCTAAAAAAGAAAACAATTACTGGCTTTGGTAGGAATCTCTCCTGACCTTCCTTGTGGACTCAGACCCTTGATGCTCTGACTGCCATACACTACAGTCACTGTCAGGAACAGGTACCACCTGCTTCGGGTTTGCTTTCCATTTAAGCCACTGATATTTCTTCACTCTTTTTGCTGCAAAACATTCATCCAGCAGAGGCCAGAGCATCAGAATTATTGTGGTCTCTTATCCATGGCCTCTTCCCTCACACTCCCTTGACTGAAGTGCAGTCATGTCAAAGGACCTATGCCCACTGAGACACAGGTAGTTTGTCCAAAGCACAAACATGCCATGGTAGAGCTGTGAGGGAACCTTGTGCCCTCCTTTCCCTCAGCACCTGAGAGGGGACCGTTCTTTGTATATTCAGAGAGAACTGTGCAGTTCAACAGCATGTCCTGTTATTTGCTTATTAATGTTGTGAAAGCATAAAGGATTATAATGCCACTGCAGTTTATTCTGCACAGGAATGACCAAAAACGTGACTCCTGCCTGAGAAAGTTCACAGTTTCAGCTATGGTTGGACAGGGACATTATATAGGAAGGAGTGGAGATAAATGGGAAAAAAAAAAGGAAAAAAAATGAGAAAGAGGGACTTACACTGACAAGTGGCTGGTGGGGATAATGACCCCAGTCTGAGTCCTTGTGTTCTTATAAAAAAACTCTCGACAAACCCCAGCATCTGGTAGTTCAGCTGTGGGTTTCCGCTGTTTATTTTTCTATTCCAGCGCTCTCATCCCTGTGCACTGCCCGTGCTTGGCTCTGTTAAGCATTCCAAGCTACAGAGCATAATTGAAAGAATAAAAACCCCAGGCTCAGCATCAGGCACATACAGGAACAAATGCAACTGCTTAAATCCCTCCTTACATTGATGAGGACACAGGCAATAATCCCCCCATGGCACACCAGGCTGGTCTGAGGCAAATGCAAAGCCAGGAGTGCCAGTCCCAGCAGACTGCTCAGAACTGGTGGCTGCACACACCAGCACCAGGTTATTCTGTTCTAGCCAGGTGATGCACAGGGAGAAGCAGTTACTCCTGTGATCTGTCCAGAGGGTGGATCCTGTTCGTGGTCTCAGTTTCAATGAGCTTAGTCCTTTATGTCTCTTCTCCCTCTTCACCTTCACGCTGATAACCCCAATTACAAAGCCATTCTGCTTCTGCTGACAGCTGTCCACCTACCAACACTTAAAAACTTGGCCTCAGGCATTGCCTAATGGATGGCAAGTCATTGCAGGCAGCTCCAGACAGCTGCACCTTCAGTTTGCCTCTTTCTTTTACTCTTACCTTGAACAGGCCCTACCAGGAGGTCGTCATGACATAGGGTTCATCTCTGACTTTTTCAGCCCTCACTTCCCTTCCAGGCCTTCCTGATCTACCTGCACTGCCCACAATGTGCATCCAGCTTCCCATTACTTTGTGTTTCTTTTGCTAATACATCCTCTCATATGAACTGTGATCATGTAATATTCCCCCACTGATAATCCTCCAGCCCAGTGCAGGAACAAATTAATACATATTGACAGCAGGGATGAGAAAGTGCAAGATAGGGAAAGGCTGACGAAGGCTGTTTTCTGAATGAACAAAGCCTATTCAGCCGTGGTTAAGAAAGGTGGGCACCACAGGGGACCCCCGAGCTGTGTGTTCTTGGCCAAGATTTCTCTCTGCCACCTAAGGAAAGGAGCAGTGGTCAGTGCCTGAAAGGCAGAGCCTTCAGAGAAGCCCAAAGTTGAGGCTCTGCTCCTTTAGGTCGAAGGGAGAGCAGGAGGTTTTATCAGTCCCAAAGATGCCCCTCTCCTCCTGGAGAGTGTCCAGCACTGAGAGGTGTCTGTGCCAGACCTGAGTGGGCTGCGAATGCCCATTTACAGGAATGCGATCTCTGAAAGTAATTTTTAAGAAAATCTTTTGAGAAATGGCCCATCTTTCAGTTTGGGGAAACCATCTTCACCATCTAATCAGCGAGGCCGCTGGAGCTGTTAACTCTAATTGGTGATAATCACAGGAGAATGTTATTCAGTGACAATTCATTTTCTGTAATTATTACTCTATTCTTCTAAGTTACCTAAATGCTGTGCTTACAGCTACAACAAGAACATTCCCAATGCCAGCTCTCAAATTGTTTTCACTTTGAGAGATGCATAATATTGAAAGCAGATGTACCAACTTGAACCTTTTTTTCTTTTGCAACATACTGTAAATGTTTTTAAAATGTGACTCTGGTACAATGCATGTCAAACAGTCGAATTCAAGGTAAAAAGTGCTGCCAAAACCAGAAGACAAATGAAGTTTAAAATCGGTTTTGACAGATTAAATGGAGACACTTTGAAGTCATAAATCAGACGGCCAGTCTCTAGGAAGTCAATAATGCATGCATCTTTTCTCTGTATTTATTATACTGAAAATAGACAGAAAAACAAGCCAACAGTAAGAACAAGTTCACATCTCGCTGTCTAATATACTTTACCCAAGTGGCAATGGAAGTATGAGCAAGTTCATCTCCCAATATTTGCTTGTTCTGAAGACAGATGGAAGACTAATATTTGTACGTCCTGGTGTTCAGAATCATTGTCTAAAATAAACATGTGAGCCTGGTGCGTTTTCAATAACGTGGGACTCTGCATCATAAACCAGCAGATAATCTGGATTACAATTTTTAACATTCATTATCAGCAAATCAGTGACTGTTTCAAATAGTTTTGCTCTGGGTTTTTTTTGGTAAGACCATGTTCTGGAAGAGAAAGCACATAAGGCAACAAATTTTGCTTGTAAAACCTTATTCTGCATTCTATGCAATCTCGTTGGTTATATTGGGTGAATTTCTTCACGTGTAAAACGATGCATGCAAATAAAATCAAACCAAAACAAAGAAGGCAAAGCAAAATGTTTTCCAAGCTCTGCAACAGAGTGCTCACAGTGTTTATACAAATAGTAAAGTCTGGCTAAAACAAGCATCTGACAGCTCTGTGCTGCTTTCAGACACATGACTCCTATTTGCCATCTATTCCATGGAGGCAGGCCGGGGTGCCCAGGCAGAGCCCCAAGGAAATCCCTGGGGCAATGCATGAATACAAAGTTTTGCTTGCACACATGCCATTGCCAGATTAGATCTTGTGCCTTGTGTGCTCCATTCCACACTCACTCAACACGCTCCCTCTGAAGCTGGGCAAATCTAGATAGAAACTGTCCTGTGGAAATTAGTTACTACAGAATACATAATAAACAAAGGCCCAAGAAATTGGGGCACTAAAAACAACTTTCACCTCATGGCTTTTTTTTAATTACAAATTATATTCTCAATCTGCTGCCATGTGTTCTGCTTGGACATCAATGAACTCCACAATGAGATTAAGACTCAGCTGGTGCTGGGCCACCTCATCTATACTGGGTATCAGGAAATATTTCTTCACTGAATGGGTTGTCAAGCATTGGAACAGGCTGACCAGGAAAGGATTGGAGTCACCATCCCTGGAGATATTTAAAAACCACAGAGATGTGGTGCTCAGGGGCATGGGTTAATGGTGCACTTGGCAGTGCTGGGTTAGCAGTTGGACTCTGTGATCCTCGAGGCCTTTTCCAACCTAAACAATCCTATGATTCTATGCACATGCTTTCGCCAAGAAAGGCTGGACCAGATGATCCATGATGTTTCTTCCAACCCAGTATTTGATGATTCAAAATGCAGCACTTGACAGTAAACTCAGTGAGGGTTATTGAGGAAGTCTCTGAAGGCTGCAGGAGCAATAGCTGTCACAGCAGCCTCCTAAACTGCCAGATCAGGAGGGAAAAGACTAGATTTGCACATACATCTGTCACTATGTAAGTGCCAATACAAACATTAGAATGTGGGAATACTTCATAGATTCAGAACACTCCAAAGAGATTAATACTATTACAATAATGGAGACATATGGGGAAATAAAATTCTCATCAAATAAATTTGATACTGATTCATGAAAACGGTTCTGCCATTTGTCTCAAATCACTACTCCAAATTTTAGAGCATCTGTGAAACACAATCAGGAATAATCTCAAAATCTCACCGGACTATCTCTGAAATCACAATTTTGAATTAAAACAGGCCACATTTTCTTTCATCTGCTTAAGATCACAGTGCTCCTTCTCAGTGATCTCACACATTAGTTACTCTAAACTGGTTTTTATAAACACCCTGCTGTAACCCCATAATGAGCCCAGCACACACAACAATGAAGAGCTTTTCACCAACATCTGGGTCTAACAAAGCCACCCTATGCAAAGTCACCCATAGCCAATATCTAGTACACATAACTCTCTTTGCTTTGACACATGATGATCTTGGTTATTGTCCCAGCACAGGGCAATCGACATCACCCCTTACCTCAAATCAGTATGCACCATCACTGGCTCTGGTAATTACTGCCAAATTCACCTAATCCAGAGATATTAGCATTTAAATGACAGATGCTGAGTTTTAATCCTATCACACACATCTCTATGTAAGTAAAGTTCCTTTGGAATTCAACAAAATGCCACGAGGCTTGTGAAAGTTACTACATAAATCATCTGGAAGAAGCGGGGAAAACACACAATACAGAGACAAGCAGAACTTGTTTTCTTAGTAAAACAGCATTTTCCATAGTTTGTGGTGCCACATTCTTCTGCTCTTTAGAATATTGGAGTTAAAGCTGAGATTTTAGTCAATGCAAGGTCTTCCTTTGCTAGTTCTTATCTTAAAATTTATGTCACTTTATGGATCACTAAACTGCTGTTCACAAAAACTAAACAATATGCTTTGTAAAATGAAGAGAATGCTCAAAGCAACCCATTGATTGCAAGATCCTGCACCTTTCCTACAACCAGCACGAGTACACAGTAGGTCAAGGAAGGCAGCAGGGCCCTGTTAATTAGTCCCCAAATTAATCACTTTGCAACACAGAAACCTCCTCAATACCGTTGGTTTATGCTATTTCATAGATACAGCAGGCCAAGGCAAAAGTGGGAACAAGAAGTGTTCCTTCTATAAACAGTGTTGCTTAGAAACCCTGTATTTTTAATAACCCAGCACTCTAAATTCAGCATGGCCTGTCAGGATGGGATTTCAGCACAAGACACCAAGGTATTTTGAGGCCAATCTCCTCCTTTGCACTGCACCATATACAGAGTCATTCTTCATAGCAATACGGTGACACGATCAATTGGGATAAGGAGACAAGAAAGTGAGTCCTTGTTCATTACTCATATTGCCACCATGCCTGAAATCTCAGCCCTAAAGTAAATTTCCTTTTGCAAACACCAAACAAGACAGACAAGCCGTGCCTCTGTGCAGACCAGGAGACCAAAAAAGATACAAAGGAAAACGCATGTGAAAAATAACCAAAAATTCACTGCAGTTACTTGTTTTTGCTAGAACAGCTTGCTTGAAATACATCCTTTGTTCTTTGATAAAACAAACTGCACAGATGTAGCTACACTCTCTGCTAAGTGGTACCTGACAGCTTACAGGATGCTGCTGAAGCACAGACACATCTGTTCTTGGTATCTTTGCTGTGCTTTATTATCTCCATCCTGCTGCACTGCTTCCTTGCCTGCTAAACTTTTAAAGTTTAAAAGTTTTCTGATTTAGAAGAGCCACTTCAGTTCAAGCAGTTTGGTTTATACAAAGGGAAAAGTGATTTTTATAAAATTCAGCATGATTTCTCTGAGACATCCGTATTTTTTCAGAGATATGCAAACATCTGGGAATGAGATTTACATTGGTAATGAATTTTTATAAATGAGAAACACTGGACAAAGTTCCTCCTGAAAGACAAGAACGTGAGACAGAATCAAGAACAGAGTTCTGAGCTCTCCCAGACTTAATCTCTGTGTTTTCATTAGAAACTAATTAGGAACAATAATTTAAAATACTTAGTGAATCAAATCCTGACCTTGCAGCCAAAACTTTCTTTGAAGTTTAGGAACTTTTTATCTGAGAAACAAACAAATTAGAAAGAACTACAGGAACTGGGATTTCATTCTTGAGCTTTACCTTGACTGCTCCTATTTTATTTTAATTGTCGCTGCTGTCCCAAGTGATGACTTTGGTCTCATCCCAGCATCATTCCTCCACACCCCTGTAAGTGCTCTCTGCCAGCAGGTTGTGCTCTGCAGAAGACACCATTCCTAGCCCTAAAAGATGCACTGTTCTTGCACGGGTAAGCTCAGCTCTACCTATAAATGTCCCTTCTCCCCCTAATCCAAGGGGATGGCAAGTCTTGCTGTCTTGCCAGGAAAACATTACGTCTAAAAGCTGACACTGACTATGACCCTGACTCTCTAAGGCATGTTACATCTTGTTCTCCAGCCATCAAGTTTTAATGTCTCTTGTGTAATTCCACATCAGTGATGCTTTCAGAAGATACCGAAGGCCACAGTTTTATTGCAAAGTGACGTACCCTGAAATCAATGGTGGGGCCTCAGTTTAAGCAAAACAATACACTTTTACTTATAGTTTATAGGGTTTAGCAGAGGGGCTCTGACTTTCCATGAGTGAACAGTGTGCCATGGACGTTTCCGAGCATTTCACTGCTAAAAGTTTCCACAGGATTCTCCACTAAAGCGTTGGTGTTTACACAAACAGAACAATGCAAAAAAAAACCAAACCCACAAGACAAAGTGTATTAATTCTACAGTAACAACAGTCATCACCATTGTGAGGGTTTTTAATTCTCTCTCTCTGCTGGTGAAGTGCTTGAGATTGCTCTATTGATTTTTTAAAAAGGATCTTAGTCAAGGTAGCCCTTAAACATTATCAGGCTATTCTTCTAAGAAAGGTCCACTGAGTTATCAGAATCTAATCTTAATGATAAGATTACAGATTGGCTCAGTGATCAGGGTAAGGTTTGTGTAATCACGGCCTTTTACTGAAAGCAAGTAGCAACAATGGTCTCACATATAAATGTAACAAAATGCAAAATGTCAGAAATTAGCTCTCCTTAGGTTTTCATCCTGCCAACATTTAGCAGCTTGGATAAGTCTGAAGATTTATTCATTTTTTATTAATTCAACTGAAGTTCAGCAGAGACCAAGATTTTTTTAATACAGTTAAATTTTCTTGAATAGATACTTTATGTGGAGAAAAAGGACTGTTAATTCCCAAAATACTTTTAAAAATCTTTGAAACCATTCATAATGCTTTGCCAAAGCCAACGGAGCCAGGATTTCCATGGATGCATCAGCAGCACTGCTGTCCTAAGTCATGCTTTGACCTTGACACGACTTGCAAGCACATCAACATTGAACAGTCAAGTTCTGGTGGGGAATGTCCATGAAGGTCTCAGGCACTACAGAAAGCACTCCTGACATCCATCATGTTCCACTGCAGCTGGTGCCTTCTGATGCTCCGGGATGGAATTGCTTACTAGATGGCAGGACATCAGTTCTTAATCTCCATAGCATACAGAGGCCCTGTTTACACAAAGTACCTGCACATGAATGCACAATGAAGCACTATTTCCACAAATGAGCTTTTTAACAACTACTACCTGCAATGCAGGGAAACTGCATTCCTTTACAAAAAGAAACACCACCTTATGCCCACTCTAATTCAGGGTAGATGACAGGAGCAAGAAACAACCTCTGTATTGGTGGACTACACACAACAGAGTAAGAAAAGCAAGAAGCAACCCAGGTGTTCCAAATTGCAGATTCTGTAATTGTGACTGTCCAGTGCAAACTCCAGCTCAGACAGATTACAGCAACGTGAAATAAACCTTACAAATTACTCTACCTTTTACTGGATCACATCAATGCAGAAAACACAAGTATGGTCAGCTAACAAAAAAGACTGATAGGACTGATACACTTTCAGGGATTAATGAAACTAATCTTCCATATAGTCCATATATTTTACTATTCGTTCAAAAATGACCCTTTATGTCTGAATCTTTCAGGTGTCCCTCCCACATTCAACACTTCCATCACAGCTGATGTTATGGCACATTTAGGCTTTCCTCCAGCAGCATAGGTTTTATCTTCAAGGATTGTTGCCTATGGCCACTTGAAGGCCTGGAAGGAAGGCTGGTCCTTGGATTTGAGCAAAGATGGAAACGTTGGAGCCGATAATCCACATTTTGTACAGCCCTCAGGCAAGTCACTGAATTCAAGCCTGAACTTTATGTCTTTCTGGAAAATGGAAGTCACAGCACTTCTGGATCTCACAAGGGTACTAAAAAGACAAATACATTAAAGGCTGAGAGACACCCAAGTTCTGCAGGACCATACAGTCACCCTATATAGAGAAGTTACTGTCCAAGTGTTGCTGCCTGGCCACCCTCATTTCAATGCTTTATGTATTTGCTGGCAAGATCTAATAAAAAGCCTCCAAAAAAGTATCTTAAAATATGGCCAGAGAGCACACAGGGGATTGCATGCTCTTTGTCAGGAAAAAGTCTGGGTAATTCAAACAGGCTCCAGAATTACACAGACATATATATTTTGGGATACTCACTGGAGCCAAGCCTAAACCCCTAAGCCTCTGCTGTCACTGCCAGACAGAAGGAACCTTCACAGTAAATTTTAGAGCACAGGGAAGGATCTTCAGAAGCATCTCAAGGAACCATCAATGCAAGTGTCCCCTACAGACATGTCCCCTGTAACAAGCAGAGGCAAAAGAAAAAGGAGAGAGTAAGCTCTGTAGAGTAGGCTGCTCTACCTTTTACAATCTGTCTTCATTTCTGGCAAATTATCTCAGACTGCACTGCAAGGACCATTCCCCAACAGATCATCCTTTAGGGGAAGGACAGGTAGTCAGGGCCTTGCCAGAGCACAGTGAGGCTTTCCGAAGCAAAGAAGTTGGATTGAGTGCTCAGAGGATAGAAAGACTGAGAAATGCTTTCTGGAAATTACAGTTTTGATGGGAGCAAAACAATAGCTGAAGCCAGGAACAGTTAGAAATGGGGCACAGTGCATTAGCCCAAGGCTCAATCAAATCTGAGATCTGGGCCCAGTGAAAGTCCAGCTTAAGAAAATAATTTAACATAATTTCTTGTAGTATCAGATTTCAGTCATTTCCCATTCACCTTAAATTGTGGTCTTGTCACATTTTCATCATTGCATCCACAAGGAAAAACAATAGGAAGGGACAAAAGGAAGGGAAAAAAGAGGAGCCCTGGAGTCCCTGTCACCACTTTCTCCCCGCCTTTCCCCAGCTTGTTTGCTGTTGGGTCATCCCAGCCCTCCCATCCCATCCCTCACATCCTCACTTGCAGGGCCTGTCATCACCAGGGAGGCAAACGGGCACATCCCTCCCTCCAGCCTGCCTTGGTGTGTTGGCAGTCCCCACGTCCATCCAAGTGACTGCTGCTGGCAGACCCTCAGAGGAAGGAGGAATGGCTGCAGGACACGTCCTGCTCCACGACAATTCAGAGACTACAGATGTGCCCAGGGCAAGGAATCTCATCACAAACCTCCTATTCGTGATTTAGTGCTCTGGATTTTAGCTCGGGAGAAAGCCAAACATCTCAGTTTCCCTCAAAGTCTTTGACCAGGACTGGGTGTAGAACTTCTCAAAACTGCTGATATTAAGGCAGGTGGGAGAAGAGCTTTCTCCAGATGTCTCCACTGGATTGATTTGATAGCACTCATGGAACAAATACAGCTGAGAGAAAACACTTGCTTTAAAAGGAGGACATGTCTCTTCCCATCTCGGTTTCCCCCATTCCATTTTATCCAGTTTAGAGGATTGTGTGATCAGCACTGAGATTCTACATTCTTCTGGAGAAAGACCACAAAGAAAGTAGCCAACTGAGTCAATAAAGCCCCAACGTAAGGAAAATTTGCTAATTTTTTCCTCCTTCTTTTTGAGCACTCAGGGAAGGAAAAGAAGGATGATGGTTTTTCTGAGGGGAATGCTGTGGTTCGAGAGTGGAAATTAAATTGCCAATTTTTATTCTACCAGAAATCTCTAAGAATGTTTCTTCAATGGAGCAACAAGAGCATTCTGGAACTTCCAAGGAAAGCAACAGGGAGATACCAACATGTTCTGAAGTCAGAAATGGATGAAGAAGATTAAAATGGCTTTCATTTCTTTTAGAACCAGGGAAAAAAAAGTGCTGTATTTAAAGGAAACTCAAGAGATACAGAATTCTTCCACACAGAAAATATCTGCAAGGTGAGAAGTTTCTGCTTCTCACCCACTTCAAACTGTCTTGTACATTCTCCTTAAGTAAGTGTAACCTAATTTAAAGCAACTTTCCTTCTGGAAAAAGGAGCTGAAGTACCTTTCACTAACAAGGAGATGCTGCAGGGGAAGAGTGTGTATGTGGTTACTCACAACTGAGCAACTGACACGTGGTGATTTGTTACTCTCTAGTCATTTATCCTGATGCCAAAGCCCTGAGGCCCAGTGCCTCCATGAACACATCTGCTCCTATCCACGGGCTCTTTCAAAGAGCCAAAACATCAACACAATAGTAATCTGTCTCCCAACAGAACCAAAGACATTTATGCACCTCAGGAGCAATGACTGTACACATGGAAGGGATATTCCTGGAAAAACTGTAAAGTTTAGAAAAAATCCTGGGTCTGTGCAGCCACTCTTGTGCCACGCTGTGTAAATGACTGCTTGACCTGCCCAGGATGGTTCTGTTAATTCATCCAGACGATGAGAACACCAGGATTGCTGCTGGTGCCTACTCTGTCCATCATTTACAGCCACACATGTACAGCACAGTCAAATCCTACTGCAGGGGGACCGTGGGGCAGGTTCTCAGCTCCTGCAAACCACCAAAACTCCCTGTTTGACTCAACTTTAGGGCCAGTGAGTAATTCAGCTCACATTTCCTATCTATCTGCTTGTCACAGTCTCCTGTGGCTCCTGTCTGCTCAAGTTCTGTGATTTCACTGGAATCTCCATTAGATACAGACTGATGTGAAGGGTCATATACTATCAATCAGCCAAAACCAAAGCCCTAAATCAAATAAAACAGCCATTTTTAAAGGCAAGGACAGGTTTGCTTACCCAAGTTCAGACAGAAATATAAGCTCTTCACATTCCAGGACAGCCTCTCAGTATTTTCCATTTTCATTTACATACCTTATAAAAATAGCCAACGTTTCATGATATATACTCATAGAAGTTACTCCCTGTGGACAGATGCATTTTTTGTTTACATGGAAAACCTGTCACAGGCATTAGGGGATATATGAGTGTTACTGCTAGTTGTTTGAATTGTGTCCAAAGAAAAAAATTAACTCTGTAATTAAAAAAATAAATCGTGCCTGAGGCTAGGCAAGGAAACTGAAGAACAGTGGAGTAGATGCTCAGTCCTGGGGAAAGCAGCACACTGTTCAGCATGGCATCTGGCAGAGCCATGATAAGCACAAAATGGAACTGCCTAGAGAAAACAGCACAGTGGGGGAAAAAATCCTCCATGGAAAGCAGTAAAGCAAGCAAATAACAAAACGTGCCCTTGAAGTTTAAGTGCAACAGGAGTCCCTTCAAACATGCAACCTTCACTAAGTCCCACAGAGGCAAACTCACTCCAGAGCCCAACTGAGTTGTCACACTTCTCCACACAGCTCCACCACTGGTGTGACAGGATGGTGGTTTTCTTCCTGCACGGTATCCACAACTCACAGCAATGACAACATCAAAGTCAGGACCAATTTCTGGCACACACTCATCAGTACTGCAGCCTCACTGGAGCAGGTGCTGTAGAACACACTACCCAATCTAAGAGATACAAAACAAACACCACTTTGGAGAGGCAACAAAAGCAAATAAAAACAAATTTAAGGAGTTCTTTATATCAGCAAAACATTCTAAATGCATGGTAGCTTCTGGATGAACCTGAAACTTGTGATACAGAAAAATGCAAACCATTTTCCCTTCCCACTATGTAATCTATTTAGTATCTAAAGAACAGTCTTGATACGCCACTCACCATCCTCTTGACTTCACTACAGGTCATAAAATATGTCTCCTTGCAAAAGAGGACTGCACCAACCAAAATACTTTCTCAAGCAAAATGCAACAGTGTGACACCTCTAAATATGAAAAGCTATTCCAGCAGTGTCTGCTCAGGGACAGAAATATCAGTGTTCTGCACTGCTTTATATGGAGCTCCTCGACAGACCCTCTGTAACTCAAAAACCAGAATAAAATAATTTATGTTCCTTGTGTATCTATTGGCAATAACACTTACACAATTTTAATGAATTTGCTGGTAAATCAATAGCTCTGTTTCTGTTCTGCATTACAAGTATTACTGCATGTCAAATAAATCATTGTAATGAAGTTTGATGAGCAAAGGGTTTGATGGTGGTGTTCCATAATTATAAACATCAGCAGCAAGACTTTTTCAAATCATGAAAGGAAAAGTGCTTTGATGATGGCAAGTAAATTCCCTGATTAAAATTACTTCAGACATTTCAGGCAATGGAAGTCTTCAAATCTGGCCCTGACCTTTGCTCTTCAAAATACATCTCTTCATTAGTAAATTGCATTACGTTTAATCATCAAATAATAAAAAGACACTGAACATCACAAAAGCCACAGTACACAGTTGATTTATTTATGCAAATTTTAGAGATGCAGTTGCTCAATCCATTTTGAAGGTATCCAACTTCTAAGGAAAGAAACAGCCATATCAACCTGATGGAAGTATTTGCTGCCTTCATATGGAAAGAATCAAAGTACTGAAGAAATAAAGTATCAGCTGGAACGGACACCACATTATCGAGACTATAAAACATGATTTATTTCAAGTTTCTCCTTGACATGAGCATTATAAATTTAAAACTAGGCTAACGTTGGATCAGGTGCAAGACTCAAGTTAAAATCACCTTCACCACATATTCAGTGTTTAACCAGATTCCTGCCATCTGCATATCAAACAAATCACTGCCTGTCTTACAGACATGAAGAAAACAACTGACCCAACTAACTAAGTCTTGCTGTGAACTGTAAATAATTTAGGTGTTCCCATCAAAGAATAATAGCAAACAAACCTGGACAGTAACATCAGAACAGATGTGCAAATTGTCTGCTTGGAAATAAACCAGGTTTAGGTCATTATCCAATAGAAAAAAAATGGGCTTTTATAGAACAAATAATTTTATCCTTTTGTCACTTCTTAACATCCTGAAATACTTCTATGTATTCTCAGTTATTATGTTTATTGTTCTTGGTTACAACAATACATTCCAACCACACACCAAAGACATTTTCCCAAACTCACAATAACATGAAGCATTCCCACTGCTCCTCCCTCCCTGTATTTGTCCACGCCTCTAACCTTGCACAGCCTAACTCTGAGGACACTTTGGAAATGACATAGCAAAAGAGCTGTTATTTCTGACGTTTCTCCCAGACTGAGCAGGAGATTTCAAGGACCTGAGAATGAGCACGTGGTGAGAAAGTAGTTGTGCCCTCCTGCTGCATTGGCTCAACCAGCACCTACACAGGCTCAAGGAACTGGGAGCAACAGAAATCTAATCCAGAGACCGGTTGTATCCTCCACCTTTCTGATCCAGAACAGGAATACAGGAACACAGTGCTCCTCTGGCTTTGTACCTTTCTCACAGGTCCTGCTGGGATTTGGGCCAGGACAAGAGCAAACCTCTCCTGAAACAGCATTATAAACACAGTGATGACAGAGGAACATCCATGAAGCAAAGGCTGAAAGACAATGCACCATTCCTGCTGCACAGTGAGAAAAGAGATCCAGCCATCCTTTTTCCACAACCATAAGCTGGAGGGGAAAAAAACAACCTATGAGAGAATGCAGTTGCACATAAAGGACAATACCTATCCTCTATCATACCCCCCAGTCTGACCTCCAGTTGTATTTCAAAGATGCAAAAAGGAATTTAATGTCTATTCTGAGAGCTGCTCCATAAACTGTACGTCCAAAAGGTTTCTTTCCTGAACAGCTGCATGGCCAGCCCACCACCAGCCTTAAGGTTAGTGCTGCAGCTGGAAAAGCAGACACATTTTTCATCCCTTAGCCCACTTCAGGTGCCATTCTACACATGAAACAACCACAGCAAAAACAGACGTAGTTTCCAATTATAAAACTCAGAATATGACATCACAGAAGTTGGAGATGTTTCCCTCACAGATGAAACATCAATGACAAACCACCTCACTTCAAAGGGCAGAAATGACACTGAACTGTAGCAGCCCTATCAAGACATAACAGGATGTGATGCACAATGGGTTTGCAGCATGAATTCCCTACCATTGACTGCAGATATGATTCGAACAACCAAAGAGAAAAGAGCCCTCAGAAATAGGACCAGATAAGTGGAGAAAGGCAGATATTCGAGACCAGATGAGATGCTGTCTCTAAATGCTCATCCCTGGGAAGTTCAAATAAATAAGGGAGAGGTTTTACTGGAGAAAGGGTTGGCCCTGCAACTGGATGTAAAGGCATGGCAGCTCATTCCAAATGGGAGGGCAGCAGATTGGAAAGGATAAACAGAAAGGAGTCTGGTGCTTCGGCTGCCAGAAAACATTGGAAATACATTCTCAAATACCTTTAACTAAAACTTGGCTCTTTTTTTCTCCAATCAGTAATACCAGTACCATGAGGGACAAACTAAACGAGCTGCCCCTACTGCCGTGTCCAAGAGAGCTGGGGCTAAATCCAGAGCTGAGCATAACCAAGGTTAGAGGAAATCTATGGTGGTGTGACTTATGTCACCTCCAAGAGACCCCAAGTGCCATCCCCACTCAGAGTCACTCCAGTCTGGTGTCCACCACTTCTGTGGCTAATCCACACACCCTTGCCTCCTCATGCCCCACCTCTGAATTCGGCTCTCTGCATACAGACCCATGTGAAGGATATTTTGGGGTCCCCCAAACTCTGGGTTCTCACAAGACAGCTGCATGTTAAGCACATACTGAATCGCAGAGGGGGAACAGTGCAACTCTCAGAGCAATTAACTGGAATGTAAAAGAAAGTGCAACTCACAGAAAGGAAGGGACTACTTCAGCTTCCAGCAAATAGGACTGTTGTGTGTGTACATTAGGACATTATAGCAACCCATTGTAAATCACCCTAAAAGCAACTACGTTAGTGAGAGGTACTCATGACATGTCACCTCTTAGTCAGTCCCAACCTCTGCCAAATTACAGGGAGATAAAGTTTTTCTGAGGTGGTTCCCAAGGCCGTTTCAGTATCTATCCCAGTGGTACCCAGTTCCTGCCCAGTGCAGCTCCCAAGGGGCAGGGGGTGGCCAGTCCGTGTGCCCCACCCAAACCCTTCCGTGCACCTTCAGGAAGTTGGGCAATTCTAACTAAAAACTCATCACAGCCTCTCACACGCTGCTTCCAACATCCAGGATCACTTTAAGTAGCACCCAAAAAGTTAGCCAAGTGAGCTAACATTTTCCTTTGAACCCATGAGCCTTTAGAAAGGTCAGTAAATTTTTATGCAGTAGAGGAGCGTGGTGTGCTTGCTACTTAACAATCCAGTTCTGTGCTGGATCTGTCACCACTACAGTAAAAAGTTTAAGTGTATCGTGTGCTTATAATAAATACTTTGCACAAAATTATTCATTCCACAGATGGGCAAAAGGGACTTTAATGCTTACTTTGTTTGCAGAATGCTATATAAACCCTGCTAGTTACAGGCAAGAATATGGAAGTCGTTTTGTTCTATTAAATAAAGGAAACAAGGTTCACATTTTAAAATTAATTCAATGAAAACTATTAAGTGGTTGGCTGTGAATGCTTTGGGAATTTATATATACACACACACATACACATTTTTACCTGATACTAATTTCCCTCCCCCTTTACCTCTTAAACAAACACACTGTTAACCATATCATTTCCAAGGAGCTCTGCATAGGAGGAGCTTGCAAGTCAAGACAGTAGGATAACATTCCTCACCCAAATATTGCAGCCCTACTCAGTATCTTCCAGCAGGCACAAAGGGAGTCTAAGCCAGAGGGTTTTCTCCCAGCACATTCCATTTGATCCCTCCCATAGACATGCTGGTTTAATACTAATAGCTGAAGAGGAACAGCCACAGCCCTCTTGTTTCTTGGCCATATCAGCACCACTTGGGGGATTAGTCTAGAGCAGACTGTTGGCCAAAGCATGATTTCTGAGAGCTTGCCTGTGCTGGGTGTTTGCCTTGACTTCAGCTCATTTTGCTGGTTTCAGGGCAACTGAGCCTTTGTGCTGAGAGAGACCTGACATCCCTATGCTTTCTGCAGCCTGCTGTGAGCTCAGACACAAACCTAACTCAGCATTCCAACTGCTCTTTCTCCAAGGTTCTCAACTTTCCAAGAGCAAAGGTGCTGGCTTGAAGTTGTAATTTTCTTCCTCTCTTTTTATCCTCAACTGCTTTTTTCGTTTTCCTACTTGACACCAGGCAAGATGTGTGATAACATTATTCCTGAACATCCCCACAGTGACTGTGTGAGGCCACAAATGATGGGTTGTGTATCCAACTCACAAGGAGGTTGAGGGTTTGAGCAGAAAAGAGCTTCAGTTTAAATAAAACCAATTGTTTATCAAGAACCACAAAACGAAGCAATAGCCAAAAAAAATTAGAAGAAATTAATGCATATAATTAGGAAATGTCACTCATTTTTAAACACTTTCATAAGACTTTATGTTTCTATGTCTCTCTGAGCTTCCAACAACATATTTCTAATCTGTCACAGCACAAGTCACACATCATAAAAAATAATAATACTATGGCTGGAGTGAGAGATCCCTGCACCACCCACAGATATCCTACTGTGGAGCTTTTCACTCTCTGCAATGGTGCTTCCCACGTCTCCTCTATCTCCCAGTGCTCCATACTGACTTCAGAGACAAATTCTGACTCAAATTATAAAATGGTTGCATGAGGATGAAATGTGCATGTCTTAAAAAGATATAAGGATAATATATCAAACTTTTTAGATGGCATGTTTTACTTCTACAGCTCCATTGCTGATTTACACTATCTAATTATCTGTTTATTCTCTGGATTGTGTATAGTCCACAATGGTTTAAATTACTCATCTGCTTGCACTTAAGCATTTGGCCTCTATAAAAGGCATGATAGGTAAGTGAGTACAAAAGTACTTTCCAGTGATCAGTGCCATCCACATTAAAATTTCAGCTGGGTAAATGCAGTTCAAGCACACAGATTCATGCCACCTTTAAGAGAAACTTTTGGTGAAAATCTGTGGAAACCTCTAATAGGAATGTTAGTTTTTAGTCTTGGTTTTATCCACAGGAGGTTTTAGCATAGCAGTCTTCAATGACTTATTTTGAAGCTCAGTCTACTAAGCCACATGAGTATTTTAGTGACAGCATAGCAACCTCTCTACAGTCATGGTAAAAACAGCATTGGCTTGATCAAAGGCAAATTTGGGTAACTGTAAGACTGTATTCCGCTCACAATATTTCATGGGGCCATCAACATCTGCAATTCCAAGGGGTACAGTGGGAGATTAAGGCAAGGCTCCAGGTTATCCTGCTCCATGTTGCTGGGGCACCTTGCCCTTGACACCAGATACTTCTGACTGCAGAATCCCCAAGAATCACACATGTGAGCAGTCACACAAGACCTCAAGCAGAAGATGTCTTTGTTCTTACTGAGATATAGCTCAGGACCCAAATGAAATTGAATTAGCACATAAAGGGAAACTCCCCAGCAACAATGATCTACTTACCAAAATTACAACAAAATCCAGGCATTTGTAAGTCAGATGGGATCATTAGGACCATTAGGAATCTTTCACTATCCATAGGATAAGCATCCTGTTCTTACCAAAATCATCCAGTCTTAAAGTGATGCTCTTTTTCTCTGCAATAACCACAGGTGGGAAGCCTGACAGATGTCTTTCAGTACATAACTTCATGATGCAAAATGGCAGAGAGGAGCAAATAAAGGAGGAAGAATAAGAGAACTATTGTGAAGATCATTTAGCTATTCAGAGAAAGAAAAAGAAAACGCAAGCATGGAAATAACAATTGGCTTTGTCAGCTAATTCTCTACAGGTTTTCTTGGTCTCCAGTAGAGCCTTAGATGAAGAGCATCATGCAGATGAACTCGGTGAGGGCCTGGTGTGTGTTTGGGAAATCCAGCAGAAGAAAGGGACATAGTTGTTTGAGACAGGAAAATAATCTAATGTGTGAAGAGGGAACACGAGGATAGCAGGAATAGCAGGATTACTGGTAAAGATAAATGACCAGGGACAAAGCAAATTAAATTATCAACTTTTCCAAAGACAAAGGAAGAAATATTATATCCAAAGCAGAGGAACATTGGAGCAGACAACAGGATTCATTCAGGACGTGATGTGATCTAATCACTGGAACAAGATGATGAAAATTTATCCCATCCATCATTTATCCACTCAAAATAAAAAAACATTAAAAAATGAAGGGTTCCAACTCTTCCTGACTACAAGAGAACCCAGATTTGCCTCAGTATAACCAAGATAAAACCTGCAGAGAGTGGACTGTGTAAGTGAATAAAAGACAGGCTTGTCAAACACAAAACATTTTATTAGCAGAAGGTCAGTCGACAAAATGAATTTGTGCAAGACTGACACATGATAATAAAAGTACTGCTTTAGTGCTTATGCTTTGGAATAGTAAGGGACAAAACCCACAGAAATCTTCAGTGCCGTTTTTAGAGCTGCTTTTCAGGGAGGAGCTGCCCTTTAAGTTTGAGTGACTAATGGCAACGAATGTAATCTGTTTTTTATTTGCAGTGCCAGGCTCATTTGGCTTGTGTAAAATGCAACCCTTTGTTTGGTAAACAAGCAAATTAAACTGGTGATCCAGAGAATCTTGGAAACTTTACTTAAATAAAGGAGCCTCTCTTTCTCAGAGTCATTGCCTCAAGTTGGAAGGTGTGTTTCCAGATGTTTATCATGGGCTTTGCTGCCAAGATCAAATAGGTAATTTCTGCTAATAAAGTCATCCCATATTAAAAATAGAAGTAGTGAATAAACATCTATTTATTCATAAAGCAACTACCTAAGTTTCTTAGTCAAGCCAGGATACTGCTGCTCAATGTAATATGAATTAATTAAAATACAGTTACCTCATTGGAAATAGCCTAAAAAATGACAAATATCTATACTGATGTTATGATAGGAAAACTAATACAAAAAATAAGGAAACAGGGAAAGAGGAAAGAAAAATATGCCCAGCAAGAACTGGATAAACCCTCTGAAACATCAGCAAGATCTGAAATCTGCGGAAGGATAAACTAAGACATAGTGAACCTGGGGGGAATATTCCACAAGGGGTTCCTCCCAGGCAATGAACAGGTCCATGCCAGCCAGGGTGACACAGTGGCATCCCAAAAGGCACGTGGCAGAACCACACAACACTGAATATTCCCCAGGATTCACATGAGGCACCAATTTTCCCCTGTCACAGGGGTGAACTACTCCTTGCTGGTCCAGCTGCCTGTCCTAAAAACACCCAGAGCTGTAAATGCAAGTGCAGCTGCTCCTGCCAGGAAGAGGGAATTGCTTTGTTCCCACTGGATCTCAGGATACCCGGGCAAAGCAGAGGCTGCAGGGACAAAGCCTGGGAGTTTCAAGTGTGTCCACAGCTATCGCAAGGATCAAGTCAGTGTCATGTAGGCAGTGACTATTTCCAGACCATGGAAAATGCAATACTGACAATAACACACTGATTCTCAGGCTGCAGCTCTTCCAGAAGATACATTATGCAGAAATGACACCCTCGAGCTCCCTGGACTGAGCTGTTATTTAACATCTTAGATGGGACTGCTTTCAGGTGCTGACAAAGCTTGGAAAAGCCTTGCTACAGAAACCGAAGGCTAAACAACACAGACTCTCTAAGGACATCCCTGGCCAAAACACTTGTTTCTCCCCTTCTGCAGAACTCCAGGAGCAGAAGGAGGATTCCCTCTGCTGCGTTAGCAACAGATCACTGTGCTGAACTCCAGGCAGTTGCACAAATTTAAATGCACAATTCGAGTTTAAAGGAACTGGGGAAGATCTAATCTTGGCCCGGTGACATACAGGATGAAATAACCCACTCTTAAAGACCAAAGCTAGTTTGAGAAACTGGCAGTCAGAAAACACATCTTTCCATCTACAAATGGAATAAACTGTTAAGCAACCAGGGACATGATAAATCTAGAAGTGCTTGCCATCATTTTCACAGGCCCACATTTCACAGCAAGGCTGGAACTGCCCTTGATTTATGCCCAAACAACACGAAGTCTGACAAATTGAAATATGCAAAATGAGATAAATTGAAGCAGGTTCCTTCTGAGCTGGGACATCTCTTCCATCTCTAGTGAGTAACACAGTTGAGTACACACGTAAATCCATTTTATCTGCTATTTCTCGTTGTGAGGTTGAGCTCAAGACAGCAATAAACTCCATTCTGAATTGTTTTCATTGTGTTGGTTTAAACTTGATCCTTGATGCTTGGGTTTTTTTTTTCTTTATTTGATTATACACACTCTTCTCAGAAGGAATGCAGAGGGCTCTCTCCAGCTCTCAGTTAGGATGGTGAGGTTACCTGCAGCTGATGTGTTAAAGTGAGCATGGAGCAGCCCCTTTGCCCTGAGGTACATGTGATTTCTAAGAATCAACATAAGCTAATGTCACTGTTTGGATATTAACTTCCAATCCAAAACCAGCAGCCAAAACACAAATTAGAGCTGGTGGTAAATTGACTCCCAATCTGTTTGGGACTGTGCAATGAAACCACTCAGGCATTTGCTGTAGTATTTTGGCTACTCAGCCTGTTGCCTGTGTACATGGTCACAAGCAGACAGTAAGACCAACACCCTAATAATGAGCAAAATACAAAATACCCTGACAGATCAAGATAAAACTCTGCCACAAACTCCTGCACTCATTGTCCTTTTTCCTACCCAGATAAATCATCAGCTGTTAGGGCGAGGGAGGAATTTATACCTTTTTTATCTCGTGGATCTTCCCTAACCCAGCACATTGCCAACACCATGTTAACGGTTTTTGAATATGCCCCTGAAGAACAAAGATACTCCTTCTGCCAGATCCCAGTATTTACAAGCAAGCCCAAATCTGTGAGAAAATTCAATTGAACGCAGATGGCAGGAAATTCCTCTAAAATGACAGTGGCCAAATTCAAACCACAAGACATGAAAATAACCCAACGTACTAGACATGAAGAACATATCTTATAGATTTTCCCTCATGCAATTCACAATCTGTGATTGATTACTGGGAAGACAGACTGCAGATTTATTGGACTTCTGTAGAACAAGTATTCCATTTGCAACAATTAAATCTTATGTGGTTGAAAAATAGGTTGGAGGAACCAGTGGATGGCTCTGACACTGAGGAATGCATTTCTAGGTTGTCCGTAAGACCGTAGCTCATTTAATTTTGCACTACATCCCACTGTGAACTGATTTGTTTTCTTTAATTAACAGGGCTGACTCCAAATTTTTGTCATTTTAATCAAAAAACTAGACTTAAATTATTTGTACTATTATAATTTAATTTCTTCAATGACAGAAGTTGTCAGTCTTTTCTGTAATCTAACAATTAACTTCATCTTTTCGTGTACTTCAAAACAAAAAAAAGGTGCAAGATTAATGGCAACAAACTGGACAAACTACAGTGATGCTTCAGGCTCAGGTGAGGAGGAAGATGAAGTTTCCACGTCAAAGGGACCAACTATATGTTGGTGGCTGGACTAGGCTAAATCCTGATACACTGAAACAGCAGAAATTTATACTTCTGTGTGTCTGCTGTAAAACTCAAGTGGCAACCCAAGGACAGAAAGGCAGGGTCTGATATCAGACAACTCCCAACAACCTGCATCACAGGCAATAAAATAGCCACCTTCTTTCCTTTTGCTTTGCCTCAAATCCAGGTGACCAGGGAATTCTGAGGGGCAACATTCACACAACTTTCCCCTTCCGCTACCACTTGTTTCTGTTTAGTTCTAGCAGATTTTCAGGATTACGGTTTGTGTCAGTATGAACTACTTGCCCTCCAGTTGAGGGCACTCTGGTTAGCCAACAAGATACAGAAATGTTAGCAAGCAGCTTACCAACACCAGGAAATATGGCAAGAACATGCTGAAGAGAGGGTGTGCAGAGCAGACTGTGTACATTAAAATATCATTGCATGGGATGCATGTCAAATTCTGCATAAATTCTAGTAGTCCCAGGTAGTTCAGACACACACAAAGGGCTAAACTGACTAATGCAATCATTCACCCAAAATGATCCACCCAGCCCTGCTGTGCTTCCCCTGAGCCCATGGGTTCCAAAACAACTGTCCTGGTGTTCTCTTACAGTGATAGTTTGTCTCTCTTCCTTTTCTATTCTCAGTCACTGGGACACAGGTAGGAAAAGCAGCAGTTTGGGCACTGATCAGGAATGGGCATAGGGACACAGCATGTTTAATCTGTTCAATACCTGGTGAAATGCTCAAGCAAGAGCTGCCCAAGTCTATCCTCAGGCACCACCAGCTACGCTGGTTTTATGGCCAAGAGTGAGTTCTGTGCTGGTACTAAGAATAACTCTTTTTTAACTTGTCTCCAGGTACTTTTTTTAAAACACCTGTGAGCCTGGAAAACAATCTGCCCTGCAGACAAGCTTTCTCTCTGCCTTTATCCTCTCACTCCTCCCTGCTCTCCCCTTTTCAAAATAACTCTTCAAACTTAAAAGTCCAAGGAGATCTCCATGGAAAGAATAGTGAAGACACAAAAGTAATTACAACTGAATCAAGCAAATAAAACCATGTCAGATTCTGATCTTTCAGTCAATTTGTACAGGTAGGAATACATCAAATTTACTGCAATTGTTACCAAGTGACACCAGAAAATGCAATACCCAAATTCTAATTTTTGTGTTGGCTTTTGGAAAGATAATCAGTCAAATAACTACATTCCAGTTATTTAATACATCCTTCAGAAGGGCTGCCTGTGTAAGAATATGTTAGTGAACCCCTCACACTTTGTATCTCAGGTGAACACTCCCAAACCAGAACGCTGATGTGAGAGTAAAAGTAATGCTATTTTGACTCACCCATTTTCACTGAAGCCAATGAAAACCCTCCCACTGAGCTAAATCAGACCCTTTTAAGGATGACAAAGACAATCTGGTGAAGGTTAGCAGGAATGTGATATGATTAACATCTGCCTTTACCATCCACAAGAGAAAACTGGCTCTGTGCCTGCCCCCGTGCTTTAGGTAATACAATTTTTTTGGTTTTTAAAAGACTGCTGGACCCACTGAATCCCCACTGCCTGACCCTGAATTTCTCTCAGTTACCTCTGATCCTGTAAACTCAGGCTCTAGCTGAACACAACTGCCAAAAAAGCATCCCGTCTTGATTTCAGGAGGCCAAGAGCTTTCACTTGTTCCAGGGATTCGTTGCATCTTTTATTAAGAATTTATTACTTTTTCATTTTATTTGTCTGATCTCAGTTTCCAGCCCCCAGTTTTTGCTGGGTGGATGCTTTACTCTGCTGTATTAACAATCCTTTAACGTAATTTTACTGTCATTGAGTCACTTAACTTTTCTGATAAGCTAGAAGGTAAAGCACTCAAGTCCAGGAAGGTTTCTTCCTCTTTAAAGCACTTTCTCCAACTTGTAATTTCCTACTGGGAGCAGTGTAATATCTGCAACACCTCCCTGCACATAATGCCACTGCTCCCCACAACTGCAGAACCATCTGGAGAGTTCAGGCTTTCCAGAACAAGGTGTCCCTCCTCCTGAAGATACAGCCTGCCTGCCCCACCAGTTCTGGCACCCGATGCCAAGCTGTGCTAAAATCACTTTCCCTCAGTGGGTTCCAATTTGTTGAGGGACTGACAAGGTACTTGTTGCACTACTCTGCCCTTGACATTACCTGACACTGGATCCACCTTCACATCATGCAGAAAGTTCTAACATCAATGGTTTAAAAGCTCTACTCTCAAGTGTTAAAAGGCCTAACCCCTCCATACGCAAACCCACTGGTTCCACCTACTTTCTACTTGCTACTGTCAACCACTCTGAGGCAGCACTTTATCTCTTCAGCAACTGTTTCAGCAACATCACATGTGTGTTGAGGGTTTTATGGCTTCTGATTGTTTGAGGGTTTTTTAAGAAAACCTCAATCCATTAACCTCATAACCTCAAGGAAATCTGATGTCGGATTTCTTGGACAAGACGTGCTTTCCTTCCAACCACGCTAAACAAAGTGCATGCCTGTTCTTCAATACGTCATCAAGCCATGATATTGCCAAATATTAAGTCCCACTAACTGGCCTGACACCAACCTCTTTGTTCATTTTTTTGTATGTTTGGTCCAACATCCATTTCATGCTACTTTTCACAGTGACACCATCAGTGAAAGGTTGAGGCATAAGGGAAAGAGCCACACTAGGGATGCAACACATTAGCAGCACTGTCCAACAGCTCAAGGCTCCTTTGTGCTAGAAACAGGACAGACACCCACTGATTTTGTACTCAGGATGAAACAGAAAAACAGGTGAAATGGGTGCAGGAGAGGCAAGGAACAGGACTGGAGTGTGTGCCTTGCCTTCCTCTGAAGCACCATTTCACAGCGAGCCTTGGGACGCTCCTTCCCCTGTGCTCTGCCCTGAGCACAGGGTAGCAATCTTAACTCCTGCTAGCACAGGATTCAGACATCTCCCAGCTGTGTGCATCACCAGGATGAACTCACTGCAGACCTCTGGGGTCAGCCTGGGCTTCATTCAGACTTGTGCACGAGTCAGCAAAGCCAACTGAGTCATTTGCAATCTGCTTCCCACAGAGCCATCAGCTTTTGAGGATGAAGCAGTTGCTACTGCAACACCAATTTGTGTCACACTTCTGATCCAATGTGACTCACCCCCACGTTCCCCCATGCACTCAACTCTCTTATCCCTGCTATTTCTTTGTCCCAGCCTCTCTGTCTCCTGGCCATGCTGAGGGCAGCACAAGACCAGCTATGTGGCAATGTCTGTCCAGTCACTCACCTTCCACTGCTGAAGCAGAGAAAGCACAGCAGTAGCTCCTGCCTTCAGAGCAGACACCAAGAGAAGGAAGAGATCACTCCACCTAGTTAAAGTAAGGGGAGGAAAGGCCCAGAAATTAAAAACTGACATTTGGTCTGGAAAAGCACAGTTTCATTAGTCTGGGGAGAAAGAATGGGTGATGCTTTCTAGAATGGTGGTTGGAAGGAGGAAGGCAAGTGACAGCAATGATCCTGCAGATCATGGTGTTTAAAAACAGAAGAACAGGTAAATGCCCAGGATGAAATTAAGACATAAAGCAGTAAAATACAGCCTGATGAGGGAGATCTATTCAGCTACACAGAAGTTTCTATAGAAAATACATTCCTTGGCCATATGAAGAAATCACCAGTAAATCTGCAGTACAGAGAACCCCCACAGTGGTAGGAGAAAGAGCATTTAGGCAAACAACTCTTCTCTGACAGAAGTTAGGACAGGGTACATCATACAATAACTCTGTATGTAAGGCACGCCAAGAAGGGCTAAGAGATCTGTGGACTCAGTGCCTGTTTTCCCACTTGCAAAGAGTGGTAATTTCATGCCACAAGGGTAATGTAAAGTTTAAAACAAACCAGGAGAGCCCGCAATACAAGACGCTGTAAAAAAGTAGAGAATGGTATTGTTAAAATGGGAGAGAATCTAGAGGAGCAAAGTCAAGGAGTACCACCCAGGAGCAGAAAGAAAATGAAAGGATGAGGACCTAAAAATCCTATGACAAGCCCTACAAGATCTGTGTTTGCAAAATTGCCTGAGTAAGCTCTTTAAGGGAAACACACTTACAGTAAGTGATGTCTAACTCATGAGTGAATCAGCCCTCTCTCTGTTCCCTGCTCTTTGTAGGGAAAAAAAAGAAAAAAAAAAGAAGAAAAAGGGACATACTTGTGTAGTGCTCTTTGCACAAATCCCTCACTCAGAGCTGTGCTGGCTGGACATTCACAACACAAATACCTTCCACTAACGTTGCTCATGGTGACAACTTCTCCAGCATCCAGCTGGAAGCCCTGTTGGGCAACTATTCAAGGTGAAGGTAAAATCTTCCACTACAGTCAGTATTTTAGGCAGTTTTTTTGCCTAGAGCTGCCACCTGCCCAGGCACACCTATGGATCTTGATAACCCTGGTAGAGTCAGCCACTACTGGAAAAAGAAAGTGCAAACATGTAATCCTGATTTACTGCATAGGCAATACTCAAACACCTTCCATACACAGGTGAGCCGAGATGAAACTGCCTGTGCTCACTGTGGGAAGGATCTCCAGGATCTCAAGGCCAGAGACAAAACACACTGTCCACTGCATGAATTACAAATTACTCTTTAGGGAAGCCAAAACAAAACAAAGCAAAAGAAACAAAAGAAACCCCACCTTTAACAAGTACCGATGATGCATATCTATCAGAGGTAAAAAAATTCAGACGCAATTACAGCTCCCTGGAGGGGAGCAGATAAAAGTGAACAGGAAATAACCAGAGGAATTCCAAAACCCTGTACCTGGGAGCAAGACTTCTGCAATGTGCTGTAAGAGGGTCAGAGCAAGCAGCACAGTTGCATGAAACCTTCACACATCGTTGATGATTTCAGTCTAGGGTGGATGCTGAAGCACTGAACTAGTCAGGTAAGGCTGATCCATCAGCGTGAAAAGACAAGACTGGCAGTGTTGTCGAGGTGGGCGATGTTACGAGCAGGGTCTGCTGTTACTGAGCAGTGAGTCACTTGCCCTGGGGTCACTGGGCAGCCCTAAGTCCAGCCTCCAGCCGTGCGTTTAGATGACAATGCCTCTCTCTGTGCCACACATCAACTCTTTGATGGGGCATTTGCTCAGCAGCTCCTGGAACGGTCTCAAGGTCATGGAAATTCTGCCCAGTCACACTGCAGTGCTGGTTCAGTGGCAATTCAAAAGCAAGATTCTCTCTCGAAGTACTCCTGACGCCAATCTCCTTTTCACGAGTAAACAACAAAGAAGTCATTTCAGTTTCTGTAAACATGTTTTTCTTCATGAGTTAGCCTGCTTGGTGTGCATTACATGCAGTGCTGGCACGGGCTGAGATGTCTTACAAAAATGCTTTCCACTAATACTGGAATCTTTCTACTCTGAAGGAATGCTGGGTTGCACAAGAAAGGCATCAAGAATCAGTTCTGCCTTTTGCCCCACAATTTCAGATACGAAGAATTGGTCTTATGTTAATTGCCCATTCCAGTTTTACAAAGCCCTTGGATGTGAGTCAAAAGTTCAAAAGAACTTCTTTCTTTTCCATTTTTTCAGAGGAGGAGAAGAAAATGATAATATTTAAATAAAGCTAAATGAGTATTTACTAGGCTGAAATAGAGAACACTGATTGTTAAACAACAAAGCAGCCATATTCTATTCTCAAACTGCATAAACAGAATAAATACAGTTCAGACTATGAGAGCAAATGACAGGAGATTTTTACACCTAAAATTTTAATAGGTAATGTTAGATAACCTAGTATGGGAACTTGAAAATAAGCAAAGCAGAAAAATATTTCGTTTAGCAAAGGGGAAGCTTTTTTTGCATTCATAAACTGGAATTGTGACCGACTTCACTCAAATGTATTTTCTTTGCCCTCTGGGTCTTCTCTGGGCCCAATTCTTCCAACTCCTCCAATGGAACCGGCAGAGGATGATGTCCCTGACACGATTTTGACAAAAACTCGTTAACGTAATGGTGTCAATCACTGCTTTCATTTACGAATTAATATACCAAAGCTTCTGTTGGGGATCTCCTGTCAGACTCTTCTGACAAGCATTACCATTCTGTCTAGCATTTTTGATTAATGTGACTGTCAGCTTTTACTGAGGGTCTTCAAGTCCTTAGCAACTCTTTATCTGGCCTTTTGTGCCAAAAAGTACCAGGCTGACTCCACCCTCTTTTGAAAGCTTATAGAAATCTGTACATTCATTCACTACAGTCTACCCAAAACTTCACACTTCAATTCAGACCTGCACTCATTCTGTCTAATTTGGGAGCATCAGAGCCTTTTATGAGAGCCAGGACAGACACACACAACTTCAGATCTTAGGCGGCTGAATCAATCTTTGGGAAGTATCTTTGCCTTTTCACTAACTCCAGAACGTGCCTACAGATTTGGCCTCTCAGCAGAAATGGTTTTAATTTGAAAGTCTAAATTTAGCTGAGATGCCACTAGTAAGATGTCTTAGTCCAGAGGGACTTTATGGTACATCTGATTATTCAACTGGCATATTTTTATCTTCAGAATCACTGGTTCGTTCTGTTTGTTTGCTTTAAATTAACAAATACCAGGCTACGGTTTTCAAATGCGCATTTTGCGACAGGCACCTCCAAGAAGGTGGCTTTTCACAGGAGAATGAAGGCAGAGGGTGTAATTTCGGTGCCTTTCGGTTCGGCAGTGTCATTTCTGGCTGCTGCAGCGCCGTGCCGTGGTCACACCGCCGGGGAAGGCACACAAAGGGGGGTTCTAATTAAACCCTGCCACAAGGAATCAATGGTCCTGGTGCTGCTGCTGCCTGCACTGTCCTCGGTACCCGAACCCCCGCGGTTCCTGGTGTACCTGGATCTGATAGATGAAAGCCTCACAGCCCAAAGCATCCTGCGTTGCTCTGAGTTGTCACAGGTACTGAAACTCAACTCAGCTCCCGGTATCGCCTTTCCACCAACCATTATCTTATCTGTTATCTTTGCTCTTCAGTCTTAAACGAAGTCAATGTCAGTCAGATCGCAGCATTTACTACAAAAGCATCCTATTTCTTGCTGAGCACATTCTTTGGGCCACCAGAGTGCTTTATGCCAGATGTGCAGCTCTGTACGCGGTAATGGGCTTTGTGAATTATAACCCTTTAGGAAGGAGCAAAACAGTGTCTCAACTGCCCCTTGAAACAGTGAATGGAAACGCAGCAGAAGAAACATCCTCCCACTGGGCTCATGTCCATGCTGTGCTAGAGCATCTCACCAAGATCAGCTTGGCACTGCATACAAGAAACAGCTGTAAAACGCTGAAGGAGAAATCCTTGTTTAGAGTGCAATTAGAATGTGCTTTTCTTTCTTAAACAGATTCTGACGTGAAAATAAATATACACAGGAAAGCTCAGATTTACTGCCCTGTTAACTAGACAGGTCTCCTATGGCTTGGATCATTCAGTGACAGCCCTGCTCTCCCCCTAAACTTCTCTCTGTTCTCAGCATCGGTCTATAGATGTGTATCACCCTGCTTCAAAATATCATCTTCTGGGTTTTTTGTCCTTTAGCATGATGCAGCTCCTGCAGGGCAATTTCTTTGCTTCCCAACCTGCACACCACTTGTATCTACTCTCAGGAAGGCCACTGAGTTCCCTTGATACAGACCAAGTTATCCAGGAACATCTTATGCATGGAACACAAATAACCCACAACAAAGGTCCCTGGGCAGTTATGTACCCCGTAGAAGAATTACTGGCTCCTCTTTCCTTTATTCAGAAAAAGACCATCTATGATTATCCCCACGGTGCCTGCACACCACACAGTATGAACATAAACTCACACACAGTCTGAAATGCCCCAAGTGTGACAGACTGACCATATGCCCTGTTAATAATTCTCTGAGCATGTCTGGACACCTAAAGAGCCAACAGCATTTTAGAAAGCCTCAGACATGTCTCCCCTCTTTCTACCTGGGCAAAATATCTTGGAAAGGATCAGGGAAAAAGTGCGGCTTTTTAAAAGTCTGATCTGGAGAGGCCTGAGAAGGAAAGTACCTGTGCTGCTGCAGGAATGAGACTTCACCACCACCACCACCAAAGGCACAGCTGCAGGAGCGAGGAAAGAGCTGCCCCCTTTCCCTCTTTTCTCACCATCCATGACAGGAAACACTTTGGTGACTGGCCACTCCTGTATGTTAGAGAATGACATCTCAACCTGCTGATAAACCAGTGCTCACCAGTCTTCAGAGGCAATTGTTAAGCCACTCTGAATTCCTTCTTGCCAAGCTCAAAACCATTCAACTCCGAAAGACAGATAATGACAGTATTTTCAGAGCACTTCTTGCTACTGATGTCCACAAATTTCTGCTGCCACCTGCCCTCCACAGCTGCTTAGAATCTTAGGAAGAAATCAAGCTCCTCTTCCGGAAGCTTTTGTGTGATTATATGAGTTTATTCTACTTTCTTTCAGCACTTGACACCATATTCAGTAATTTACAACTTTGCTGTAGCTACCTCCTTTCTCGATTATTTAAAATATTTCCTCTCTTTTCCCATGCGATTTCAACCTGAAACAATCTGGTTCCTCACTCAGACTAAAAGAAAATACAAGGATCAGGGTGGATGAGGTAGGAACGGAATAAGTACACAAAGGCATACTTAGCTGAGTGAAGTGCCTATTCAGATGAGTACTTGCTCATCCAAGGCCAAATTTTCCCATGTACTTTACCGATGCCACGAGCTGCACCCATGATTTTCTAAATCTGTGCCTGGTGACCAGGCTCCACTTCCAGTCAGGAAAAAACTGTGACCCAGCCCCCCAAACCACTCCTTTGTCAAGTGCCTAAAATCAGTCTTATTGGTAAATACAAGAAACCTGAGATGGCACATCCCCAGGCTACAAACTCAAGAGCACTCGAGGGCAGTGAACAAATGGAAATAGCAAAAAACTGTTTAATATATCAATGGCTTTTACCAAGATTGCAGTTAACACTCCAGCCAAAAGGGACACTGTACAAACAAGCAGGTATCAGACATAAGTGGTATAAAGATGAGCAAAGGCAGAGAATGCACCTCAGATGAAGAGATCCTGCAGAGATCTGGAACTTTATCTAAAACCAGAGACAAACAGGAGGTGACCAAACTACATCATGAATGGTATAAAGCTAACTAGGGAATAATTAATTCTCAGATCCTTGTAGCTTAAGAAGAGGATGGTCAACAAAACTTCAGTGGAAAGAAACCACCCCATAACCAACCAGGCTGCTGCAGCATCTCCTCTGAGGCACCCAAGGTCACTGCTGCCCGAGACAGGGCTCTGAACCACTTTGGCAAGGCCTCTGTTTCTGCTATCCTAAGTTATCATTCCTACATGCAAAGGACTTTTCTTTTTCATTTTCTGAGTTGTTTTATAATTGTTTTAAGAAAGCAACTGCAGAGCTAAGAGGGGTGGAGCACAGAGGGCTCCTGTCACCTAGGGAACAGACAATATCCTCCCAGGAGCTGGTGGATAATCACAGCTGTATTAACTGGCATCAGCTA
Organism: Campylorhamphus procurvoides; assembly: GCA_013396655.1. Lineage (NCBI taxonomy): Eukaryota > Metazoa > Chordata > Aves > Passeriformes > Dendrocolaptidae > Campylorhamphus > Campylorhamphus procurvoides. The sequence continues at coordinate 5,767 of WBMV01003767.1, read as the reverse complement.
GCAGTTACCTTAGGCAATAAAACAGTCTCAAAGCTGGAAGAGTCCATTAGAGAGCAATTACTCAGAATAACAGGGAAGGTAATAATTTTCCATATCATACCTTCAAACTTTCAGACACATGGCACTGAAATCCAGTACAGCTCAGCTGTAAATCAACTGTGCATCACAGGACTATTAAATGCTTTCAAACTGTTCAGAAAGTGTTTTCCCACCGCTTGGTACAAATTGAATCAAGATGTATCCACAGCTGTATGAATATCAGAAGGAATAATAATTTATTTTTTCTCCATTTCAAAATCAATTCCTATTGGCGTATCTAATTTAATAGATGTTTTGGTCCAATTTCACAGAATATGGCTGAAATGCAAGAAAGAAAAATGGTTGTTGACACGTCAAGCAGGCATCTTTAGTCATGAATGGAAGCTTATTGTGCAATAAAAATAAAAGATCCAAAAAGATCTTTAAAATAACTTGTAAAGCTTTTTGGAAAGCTCACAGTGATGAATTTGCTGCTTGTTTACTAAGAAAATCCAGCTTAGATTTAAGATGAAAGTGGTGGAGAAACCAGATGTTAGGACAAATATCTGAACCTAACACAGTGTAAAAACAATTTAGTACTCATGTTTTTAATGATTCCCCTCCATTTCCCATTCCACTCTGGCCTCCCTTGGGCACGATGGCCTCTTAAAATTATCTCATTCTACCCTAAAGGTCATGCTATAAAACTCAAGTTTGAGTTTTATACCAGCAAGCTGAGTTCAATCCTGTGACAAGTTTCCTTAAGGACAAGAAATGACAAATCTCTTTCCCCAACATGTCATTAAGTATTGTGCAATCCAAGCAGTAAAATACTACTAAGCAGCACATGGATTGTGGACCACACCAACTCCCACTCCTGTAAGGTGCAAAGCAGAGGAGGTGACAAAAGCAAACATCACGTGGCAGTTTCTGCATGATCAGAATGGATCAGCTTTCAGTGGGGAGCTTAACTGAAATACACTTAAGTTATGAAACACCATCAGAGGATACTGTGAATATTGGGAATGCATGTGTTCAAAAAAGGGGTCAGAGAAAACTGTGACAGCAAGAGAGGGCAAGGTCTATAAAACATGAGTACTAATTCAAAAGGCTCCAGCCTGCACACTACTAGTGGCAGAAGTTTTGACTACACACTTGCCTCCTTCTGCTCTTCCTCCAGCATTTGCTCCCAGCTCCAGTAAGACAGAGAATATTGGACTTTAATCAAATGCAGGGTTTATACATCAGAGAGCACCAAGTAAATTGATCGGTCTCGTGGAAAAGAGATGAGAAGGATCCCTGAGATGTTATCTAAACAACTCTGCCTCAAATCAGAACGAATTGTATCCAATTCTTCCCCAACAGAAGTCTTTCTAAGTTGTTCCTAAATAGTAGTGAAAGTACTTCCCCCAGGTAAATCCATGCCTATTTTCTCTTATTACACAGCTAGGCATTGCCTCCTAACAAGTCAAATCCTATGCCTTGTTACACAGAAATCAGGAAAAATTCACTTTGCCAATTTATTTTAAAATTGTTATTATTAAAAGCAATTGAGTGGCAGCCATGTTTACTGCCAAGACATCCTTGAATTCACCTTTCAAAGCCGGGGCAAATACTGTAGCACAGTGGCACTAAATGGCTGTGTTGGTTGTAAATCAGGCTGTGGGTTTCCAAAACCCCACCTCATTCTGCTCAGAGCAGGCACACAGTCATGGAGTGACTCTCACACCAAGGAACCATTAAGTTCTAAACCACAATTCCACGATTCCAAGCCCTCATCTTGAAGCAAAGCATTACTAATCACTCAGTGTTGTGGAGGACTAACAAGAGGATTTGGTTTGCATCAGCCTCAAATCAATCTGGGATAAAACCTCAGCTCTCTGGAAGCCTGAAAGCATCTGAACAATTTTAGGTAAGGCTTATCTTTGCCTTTCGTACAGCAAGAAAAATGGAATTCTGAACCCAGACCACAGACTTCTTCTTAAAGATACATTCCTGAGACATAGATCTTGAAGAGAAAGAGAACAGGACTTCCATACAAGTATCTTTACAATCTCCTCTTAAACAAAGGCCTAAACCTAACTGCGTTACACAGATGTAACACAAATATATAGATTTGAAGCCTCTTTATCATGCAATGATGGAATGCAAAAAGAAACAGCCAAGCTGAAATTTTCTGCTGGAAAACAATCCTTCTAAGTACATCTGGGAAAAACATACCCCTTTTTTCAATCAATATGGTCTATTTTCAACTTCAACAATGTCTCCATATGATCAATCACTCTAGGATCAGGGGTGTTATGGAAGTAATGACACACCTATCAGCTAACACTGAGCCTTCACCACCTGCACCACAAACATCACCAGCCCACTGCAGGGGATAGCACATTACAGTTAGTAAGGCCAAGCTCCTCACAGACTCCCAGACCTCCACCCTACTCCCCAAAGTATTTCCTAAGATGGGACAAGGTTATTTAGGTCAAAGACAGTGCAGATCTGTGTCCCTGTAGGAGACTGGATGTGTATGGACCAAACACTCTCATGCTATATGTCTCAACATCAGTGAGTTATGTCAGCAGAGAACATGCCCTTTGCTCAAAGGATGTGCTCTTTTCCTTTGGTCCTCTGGCATCCTGCATTTCCCTCCAGTCACCTCAAGGTTTTAGCCAATACACAGTTAATAGGATCTAACCTATTCTGTTTCTTGAAATACGTCACTCTCTCATTACTCTTATAATTATTCACGATTTTATACTTTCACTTGTTTCTAACTGTACCTTTGAAAAGATATCTTGATTCTTTAAAAACTTTTTTTTCCCTGACTCTGCATTTTCAAAAGGTACTTAAAATGCAGATCAGATTTTGCCTTTTGATACCAAGTTTTCTAGTTGTCACATTGCTTTGATTATTTCTAACATCTGGGATCAGCATGTGACATTTCAAGGCATGAAAAAATTTCTACAACAGAACAGTCAGTTCTGAGCAAGAATTCTGCAGCTTGCACTATTGATACTATGCACCTCAAGAGAGTCAAAGTGCACTGAAAGCACTCCAAAAGCACATTTCTTCCTGGCTTTTCTCTAATTCCAAGCTCTGAACACTTGAGCAGTCAGCCAACAAAGCCTTCTAGCATCAGCTCCTAAATTCCATGAAAAGGCATGTTAGATGCCTAAGCATTTTTCTTACAGCTGGACTCAGGATCTGTCTGCTCTGAGTGAGCTGAGCTGCAAGAGGTCCTCACGTGTTTCATTTGAGGCTTGTGATTGCCACTTGTTGGGGAAGGGGAGTGGGGAGAGACAGCTTGAGTAGGAAAGCTGATAAACCATTTCCTCTATGGATTCCAGTTACAGGATCCTCCCCCTGGATATGCAGTTTGCTGTTTTCTTTAGTTCATATGGACAGATCTCCAGTGGGCTCTGCTGCTTCTTCTCCCACAGGGCCAAGGGGCTCTTAAAAAACCCCTTGGGAATGGATGGTCCTTTTCTGCAACAATGGCTAGATTCCTCTTTTTTCCTGGCTGGAGGAATAATCCAATATAGCCTTCCCACTTGAGCCTGGCTGAAGTTCACCTGCCTATTTCTTCTAACCTGTTGTCCTGCTTCTCTCTGAGATGGCTTGTGTTTCTGTGTTCCCAAGGACACTGATTGCCTCAGGAGGCACAGTAAACTGGCCAGCTTCCTCTGCTCTGACCATTTCTTTTCAAGAATTATCTCTGCATAAGGAGTGGCCAAGTAACCAACAGTAAGACCATGATTTTTTAATGACTTTCTGCAGCTTGAAGCTCTGGACCCATGAAGTTAAAGGTGTAACTTCCAGGTGCCAAAATGAAATCCACTTAGGCCTTCTGATTGCTGGGGGGGAAAACAGAGGAGGAAGGGTAAGAAAAAACCCCACCAAACTTTCAGCAGTATGTGATTCAACTTTTGCTTCTTAAAGCTGTGTCTCATGTTGTGTGCAGCAGAACCCAACTACAGCTCATCAAGAAAAATGTAGCACCTTTACCTGACTGTGTGCTCAGATCTCTAATTTGAGGATTTTTTGGTTCCCTGATTTGCAAGGTGGTCACAGCACACAGGGCTTCTCCTGTCATAGCTTGCACCAAAGAACTGTCCCTTGGACTAATAGCACAGATGAAGTTGCTGTGCCATCCATGTTTTCCAACTGGGAGAAAAAACAATCTTGAAATCCATCTGAGATCACTGCAAAGCAGCTGATACTGTTCAAAAGACCACAAACGTGGGTGAAATGCTAAATTTTCAATGCTCTCTAAAGAAAAAAGAAAACAGGAAGATCCTTATGAAAACACTAAGTGGGAGATATTATCTTGCCTGACAAAGGCTTGCACTGCAAGACCACTAAACTAAAGAAACTGAAAATATACCCTTTAGCAAAGAATCAAGTTGAAATCAATCTTAGCTGTCTTGTTTGCAAACGGAATCTGATCCTCATATTTCAAAGTAGCTGAAAATGACTCAAGACAAATTCACAAATCCAGTTACTCAACATGAGATAATGGAAATTATGGCTCTATAACTCATAAGGGATGCTTCTGAGAAAATTTCTGGAAAGTGCTGTACAATTATGCATGATGAAACAATGGACTTCTCCAAAAGACAGTGGTTTTAGGTCTGCAGTATGTGGATGACAACATAAGCATTCATACAGAGTTCACCAGATCCTGCAATCCATTCTATACTTGTGATGAAATCACATCAATAATTAGAATATTGTGTGCAGATCTAAGGGACCTCTAATGGTATGGATAATGCTGCAAGAGTGCTGTTAAAATGCCAAGCTTTGCATCAGCCTGACTACAGAAGAACCAGAAGTCATTAACACTCACTCCTTAGGATTCTCCTTTATCTAAAGAGATGTTTTGGAAAATGTTTAACTTTTCTGGTAATAGCCAAAAGGGGTGAAGCATATTAACAAGGAGGTGTTGCACACACCACATCACCACCTCTGTGTCCTCTGTCTTACAAGAACAATCACACACTGAGAACTTGGCACGTGTGAAACTTGGGAGGATGTAAAGGCTGCGGTGAGAGATCCTGCATTAATAGCACAGCAGCTCAGATGGGAAAGACTAATACCCCCTTCAGTACTGAATTAAGACAGTCCTAACTATGGTAAACAAGCAATCTTTCCACAGCCCTGCAAGGCTTGGGTGTATTATATATAGAAAAGGCCACTTTCTTACACAAAGACATTAATTTCCTTCAGTCATCCAAATGGGATAAAAGTTACAACTTGTTTGTATCCAATGGCTTTTCACCAAAGATTACTGGAGTGCCTGAATGCAGTTACTGAAAATTAGAAGGGAGTTGTCTAAGTGTATCTGTGCTGAAGTAATGTTTTTATAGCATCCAGTATTCAATCAACTTGAATGCAGAGGCTTAGAAAATGATTCAAGATCTTTAAACTCAAATAACTCCAAACATAGCAGAAATGCAAAAACAAAAAGGGCTTCAAGTGGCTGATTCTGATTTCAGCTGTAATTGCCCGATTACTCAGAGTCCTGTGTCACAAGCCAGCTGGAAGCTCACAGGAAGGTCCTTGTAGCCAGTTCAGCAGTACCTAAGCTGGCTCAGCCAAGGGCTGGCTTCCAGAACAGCACAAGGGACAATTTGCATGTTACCAGCCACCAGTGCTATAAGCAAGAGCAGTTTTAACACTATCACATTAAAAACTGAGCTCCAAGCCGGGATGAGACACTTATTTCTCCAGCATTGCATGGTTTTAAAAATGG